>JALXJV020000005.1:33061083-33334194 GCA_024633595.2 Lepomis macrochirus
AGGCATCCTGACCCTGAAGTACCCCATCGAAGCACGGCATCATCACCAACTGGGACGACATGGAGAAGGTGAAGACACTTAGGCTGCTAAACATTTAATCGTTTACACACCTGGAGCTCAAATTTGCAATTTAACCAGAATACAGCCACAGAGCTGTTCCACAATAGTGTAAAAACAAATGGTCATGAAAATAGTAGTCCTCTATCCTGACTGACAGGTTGCCATGGAAGCACCTTGTCAATCACAAGGTAGTCCAGCCCTAAATCATCTAATGCTTTCTGGTCTGTTTTCCCCTAAATAGGACCCTAATTTACTACATGAACAAAACTAGGGACTGAGACCATAAACTCATTAGGAAAGTGTTTACTGAGCTAGTAATTCAGATGAGAAGTAGGCTAATAGGCCTCATTTTCTAATGGAACCGGACTTCTTTTTGCAACCAGCGGACTCGCCCCTGCAGGCCGTAAGAGAGAATGCAGGGTTTTTTAAAGTCATTGTTATTTTCTGGCAACAGCTTATCTAAACATTCATGGCAATAGGCCAGAGAGAGCGAGAAATCTCTCACCTCATCTCATGGAAACAAGTTTCTGTCACTACATATCAAGATTCCTCCTCATAAGAGGAAGAGCTGTTCAGGCTGGACTCTGATCCTTCTCACAAGAGGTTTTACAATAACTATCACAATAGAAAGTAAACTCAATCGCGTGTCTTCATTTACATGCAGCAAAGTCGCAGACATGAACCCAAGGATCGGTGTGTGATGTCATGTCACACGGAAGTACTTCTGCTGGTTACACTTACAGGTCCGTGTGTGGCCGTGGTGTCACTTACTGATCCTTAGTAACCTTTTGGCAGTTTCACAGTTGTGATCACCTCAGAATCACTTAATGCATTGAATGTAGTGTTGTGACGATCACTGAATGTTTCGTTCATTTGAACTAATCTTTCAGATGACTAGGGAGGAACACATAGTCTCAGTGAGTAATTTGTTCATTTTTACTCATGTGTGAATGGTCTTGGACTCTTACATTCACTTGTCAGACAGCAGCTGCATGGGCTGCGTCAGCACAGGAAGCAGAAATGATTCGTTCTGGACTCACAACTGTGGGTCTTTAGCTTTGAGTCGTTGATTTTTTTTATGTGACACCTTGGTCACTGTGGAGCATGCATGAACTCTAAGGCTATGGCTATTGGGTTTACTCCTCCACGCGCCTGCTATGAGACCTGGCTATCGGCTCCTATAGTGCCTTTTCTTCAGCACTGAGAACTGCGCCTATATTCATAGAATCTGGAGTTACAGTACGTAACTACTATTCTATTTTGTTTAGGCTTCGCCCTCTAAGGCTGTTGGGTTAGAGTCGAAGCAGGATGAGTCAAAGCCTCACTGGCCAAAAGCCCAAACCCACCTGCCCAGAGCTATAAGATGAGCCACCCTGCCCCCCTCGGTCCACGGCATTGGTGTCGGCGTACTCACAAGCACCGATGGTGAGACAGGCGCTACGCTGACAGGGGTAGTCCCTTTGACGGCTCCCTGTCCCTCTGCCATGCCCATTCGGAGCCAGATGTGGGCTACCAGATCAGGGTGGATGCACCACCGTCTCGTCCTGGGACTATCACAGCAGCAGCAGGTCGTCCAGATAAAAGGACCCTGATGCCCAACCGCTGCAGTTGCTACAGAGCCGCCTTGACACACTTGGAGACACCGGTGAGAGGGTAGGCGCTTCGGGGATGTGATGGCCCCAAGAGCTCAGGTATTGGACCTGTGTACTGTGAGTTGGCTGTGTGTTTCCCTGAGCAGGCAATCAAGGAGATTGGGAGCACCTGGCCAGTGAGCCCAGCCTATTAAGGGCCTGCCTGCCCAGATGCCAGGATCAGTGCTTGTGCCTTCCACACTGCTCTACCACGTTGTCCTTTTGTGTTCCTTTAAATAAATTTATGTTAACCTTTGTTAAACCTGAGTTGCATCCTCCTTCTTTGTTGCGGCCTGAGAGCCAGGGTCGTAACAATCTATTTTTGAATTCTGGTAGGCTTAATTTGGTTAACCTTATTTTAGTAAGTTTGGTGTGTTCTAGGAGTTTTGTATAGAGGTTCAGCTTGCATCTGAATAAGCTAGGTAGCTTCCTGTTATTCCCCTCCCCCCATTACTTATCAATTGCCTACGTAACACTTTACGTAGGCAAGGTTACAAGCTTAGCTTGCTTCTTGCTTTAACTACGATCTACGAGAGATTAACTCCAACTGTCGTTCGTTATGAAAAGGTGAATGAGCGTTAACGTAATAATTTATGTCCCGCTGCCATCATGTTAATTATTAACGTTGGCTAATTGAAAACCTCAATTGTGTGCACGTGTGTATTGGGTGGAGGCCATGCAAGAAACGTAAAAAACAGGACGTAAAAAACAGTTTATATATGGTTATTTCCTGTCCTGACAGTGGAGCCGACCTGAGCGAGGTCTGCACTGGAAGCAACTCCACAGTGGAAGTCTGCAGTTGGACCCCTCTTGAATTATTAATAATACTATTAACCCAAGTAGCCAAACCCTCAACACCTCTTGGGGTAACTTTAATTCGTTTTGCAGTATCAGTGGAGCAGGGCTCCATAAAACCATGATGCAGATAAAATCATCTAGCTGCTCCTTAGATACAGTCTTCTGTCACATTTTTTAAAGAGGACTTAGAATATTTAATTGATGATGTATTGGACATTGTAAATTGCTCTCTAGATTCTGGTATTTTTCCTGATTCATTTAAAACAGCCTTAGTCAGGCCCTTACTGAAGAAGCATCACCTTGACCCTTTGGTGCTAAGCAACTACAGTTATCTCTCAAATCTGCCATTTTTGGGTAAGATTCTGGAGAAGGTAGTGCATAAACAATTAAATATGTTTTTACATGGGAATAAGATACAAATTTCAGTCTGGTTTCAGAAAGGGACATAACATCATCTGACAGCTGCCGTTGATACAGTGGGCCACAATATTTATTTAGATCATCTTGACAACTGAGTTGGTATCTCTGGCACTGCCCTACCATGGTTCCATACCTATTTGGCTGGCAGACGTTTTTCTGTCAGTCTTGCTGACCATGTCTCAGAGAATCTCGATATCCTCTCAGGTATTCCACAAGGTTCCATTCTTGGTCCTTTATTGTTTTGTCTGTACATGTTAGCACTTAATCATTGAGTGAATTTTCACTGTTATGCAGACGACACACAGCTATATTTATCTGTTGCACCAGACAACCCCAAAGCTCAAAACCCCTTAGTGGAATGTTTGCCTTCTGTTACATAGTGGATGATTTTCTAAACCTAAATGAGGACAAGACAGAAATTCTTGTGGTTGGCTTTAAGACAGAGAAACAAATTATTTCTAATAGCTTGCTATGTCTGTCTGTGCAGGAAAAGAGTGTTGTCAAAAATTGGGTGTCTTTATTGACTCTCTTTATCAGTGTTTCAAAGGTTACATTTTTTCATTTAAGAAACATTGCCAAGGTCAGAAAGTGTAACAAAAAGTTGTTACATGCTACATGTTTTTTCACAGTTGGATTATTGTAATTCACTTTTTACTGGTATACCCAAAAAATATATTAATAGGCTACAACTAATTCAAACAGCAAGAGTTTAAACTAAAATCGGAATGAGAGAACACATCACTCCAGTTTTAGCTTCCTCCACAAGCTTCCTGTAGCATTTAGAATTGTTTTTAAAGTTTTTATTATTTGTTTTTAAAGAACTTCATAGTTTAGCAACTTCTTATCCATCTGACCTTTGCTGTCTCAGGTCCTCTGATGCTGGTCTACTTAATGTCCCAAGAATGAACAGTAAAATGTTTGGTGAAGCAGCTTTCTGTTATTATGCACCAATAGCTTAGAACAAACATTACAAATAAGAGAAGCAGCCTGTCTTGATAGTTTTAAGAAGCAGCTCAAGACCTACTTTTATGCTTTTGCTTTCAACTGATTACACACATTGTAATTATTTCAGAATGTAGCCCTGGCTTCTACCCTTTCCCAGTTTTAATATATGTGTTTTTGTGCTTGTGAACTATGTTCTGTTGTATTGTATGTGTTATTTATTTATTTACTTACTTTTTTTTACTGAAGTGTTCTGATGTAAAGCACTTTGTATGTATGCATTGTATGTATGAAAGGTGCTATACAAATAAAGATTATTATTATTATTATTGTTATTATAACTTGAGTAAGGTACTTAGTTACTTTTCATCACTGAAAATATCCAAATGTTGAAAACCTGACACCAACCAAACTTGAATTGTCTAGCATGTATTTTTATTCTTGCTACATTTGACATTAGTTTTGACAGTTTTATCATTTTTAAAATTAGGCATTAAACTAATAGCTGTCCTGTGCTGCAGATTTGGCATCACACCTTCTACAACGAGCTCCGTGTTGCTCCTGAGGAGCATCCAGTCATGCTGACTGAGGCTCCACTCAACCCCAAGGCCAACAGGGAGAATATTACAAAGGTGTGTGTTTGCAAGAAATGCTCAAAATTGGGAGGTTTATTTTGACCATGATCTTACTTCTATGAGTATATGGAACCAAGAATATTCAGTCCAAGTTTAAAAGATTTAGTGTGTAAGTTTTAGTGGCATCTAGTGGTGAGGGTTGCAAATTGCAACCAATTGACCCCTCGCTAAGCCACGCCTCCCTTAGTTACTGTTGCTAAGACCAACAAACTGTTGAAGCTGTTAGACTTTTATCACAGCGCTGCCACTGTCTGGAGAAATATTGACAAATTTGTTGGAAAAAGCAATCTCAGAAAGAAGCAGACAGTTTTGCAGATGCATTATACATGTGAAGGTTGTATTCAGGCTGTCAAACTGACTCAAACTGACTTTAATGGACGTGAAAAAAATGAAAGATAGAAGCTAAAGCCTTCCAATCACACATTAAGAGAGAACCACCACATCCCCGGACTGACACAAAAGACAACAATATTAAGAATCAACACTGTTCCTGTAAAGCGGGGTAGGCCTCCATTCATTAAAAAACGAACAGTAGGGCTTTATAACGTTACATTCATTACATTAGGACCAACCCACAGCCCACATTTTTCTGGATTTATTTTAGGTTTTGGAAAGAGAATAAATCAATCTCTCCGGGTCACGACTTTAACTGTTACAAGTGCCCCAGGAACAGCATTTGACCATATCTTGGAAAAATACGTCAGAAGAAAGCTAGAAAACTGCTCCTTTTGCATTAGAGTGAATGAAGCACAGCCATGAAAGTGTCGGCCCTCAGTTAGAGTCCTACACTGCGCCGTCATTAACATGACGGTTCTATGACGGTTATGTGACGGTTATGTAATGTCTTTATACACCACTGAAAACATAGTTATGGATATTATATTGCATTTCTGTAAATAAATCCTCCTAAACATTACACACTGGACCTTTAATACGGTTCCTGTAAAAGGAGGGGGAGGAAAAAAATCTACAGGGTTTTTGTCTTCAGATGTCATGGCCTCTGTGATTATACCTGTCATCTTTCTCTTTGGTCCAGATCATGTTTGAGACATTCAACTGTCCTGCCATGTATCTGAGCATCCAGGCCGTCCTGGCACTGTATGCCTCCGGTCGTACCACAGGTGGGAAGTCAATCAACCACAAACATCTGAGCTGCACTGTCTACACAACAGTAATAATAATAATAATAATAATAATAATAATAATAATAATCAACTTTTACTGACATATTTTTTACATGGTATAAACCATGTGAAATTCATTCTCTGCTTTTAACCCATCCTAATTATCAGCTGTGGGCAGCCACTGTACAGTGCCTGAGAAGCAGTTATATACAGGACATTGCCTACGGGCATCTTCAGCAATGCCCAGCGGGTGAACTGGCACCTCTCCAGCTACCTCAGTATGACTGGTCCACACTGGACTCAAACCAGTGACCCTCCGGTTCCCAAGCCGTGATGTTAAACCATGATCAGAATGACCACAGAAAGTCCCTTTTTTGTAATCGTGCCCTGTTTGTCTTTTTAGGTATTGTGATGGACTCTGGTGACGGTGTCAGCCACACTGTGCCCATCTACGAGGGTTACTCTCTGCCTCACGCAGTCCTCCGTGTGGACCTGGCTGGCAGAGATCTGACGGATTATCTGATGAGGATCCTCACTGAGAGAGGCTACAGATTCACCACCACTGGTACAAGTTTGACCTAAAACAAATTGTAAAAACAAGTGTATCCTGAGAAATGAAGTTCCTGTACGGCTGGAGGCTTTTCAACTTTCTGAGTATCTTACTTTTGTCCATTCTGTAACAAACATTTCAACTCCCTTTCTCAGCTGAGCGTGAGGTTGTGCGTAACATTAAGGAGAAGCTCTGCTACGTGGCTCTGGACTTCGATCAGGAGATCCAGACGGCAGCTTCCTCTTCCACCCTGGAGAAGAGCTACGAGCTTCCTGACGGACAGGTCATCACCATCGGCAACGAGAGGTTCCGCTGCCCCGAGATTCTCTTCCAGCCTTCATTCATCGGTGAGTAACGAGCGTTAAAGTGTTTTTAAAAGGACTTTACAGAGTTTCTGAGCTCTCCTAAGTCAATAGGTTTTCTCCACTGCCATTCAGAGCGTCAACATAGTTATTTGTTGCTCCAGAGCCATTTATGGTCTTATGTGTTAGGAAAAAAACATTTCAGTTGAATCTGACACTAAATTAACTCTTGTGTGTTCAGGATCGGAGTCATGTGGCTTCCATGAGACGACCTACAACAGCATCATGAAGTGTGACGTGGACATCCGAAAGGAACTGTACAACAACACTGTGCTGTCCGGCGGCACCACCATGGTAACCGGCATCGCTGACCGCATGCAGAAGGAGATGTCTGCTCTGGCCCCACCCACCATGAAAATCAAGGTAGGCTACAGCAGATCAGTGAGGGATAAATTGAATCACATTTTTCAGGAAAGGGTTCAAAAGAACCTGTGATAAAACATATTTCTCCGCTCACTTGGTCTTTATATGTTTTAGTGACCATTGATTGATTTCTGATCTGCAGACCTTCAGGATACACTTCTGAATATTCAGTTTAACGTGACATTATCAGTTACTCTATGTCGTTCCTCTATTGAATTTTTTTCATTTTTTTTTTGTTAAACTGTAACGTTTAGAGTTTAGATGTAGGATGTTTTTTTAATAATTTCCTGATCTTGTGTTTGATTTATTGATATCAAATGTTCGCATATTTACATTTATACATTTTTCAAGCATATTCTTTCCAGTTTTCATTTCATTCAGTTTTCTAATCCTGAAATAGGAAATCCTGCTAGAACTGCTAATGCTGTCGCTAATGTTCTTATCAGACATAACATCTTCCTTTTTCATCCGTTTTCTTTCCTCACCTACAGATCATCGCTCCCCCAGAGAGGAAGTACTCCGTCTGGATCGGCGGCTCCATCCTCGGCTCCCTCTCCACTTTCCAGCAGATGTGGATCAGCAAGGAGGAGTACGATGAGTCCGGCCCCTCCATCATCCACCGCAAGTGCTTCTAGAAAGCCCCACGTTGTCGTCTTCCTCTGTCCCAGTGGGGACGTTAATATGCTTCTCAACTGTTTGATCAGACTAGTAATGTGTCTGGTTTGTCTTGTGAACAGACACGAGATGCCAGATCACCAGAACAAGTGACAGATCCTCAGCCCACATCTTTCATGATGTTCCTCTGGCCATAGTTTTCATACCTTCTGGTGATAAACTACTGATAGTAAAACAAGCATTAATACTGAACATCTGTTTTTCTACCCATGTCTGTTTGTGTATGACCTGTTTTGTTAGTGGCCTGTTGATTCACTGTAATCCACTTCACAATCATCAAAGAATCAGAATAGACTCATAATAAAAAAGTTCCTTCATCCATCAACATTTATAGCAAGCTGGCAGAACTTTATTAATCAGTTAGTGTTTAGTGGGGTTTGCACACGTTTCTTGCTGCACTATAAGCAGATGAAGAAAATGAAGCGTAAATAAGTTTTGCATCATTATTCACAAATTCAGGTGTTTTTATATTAAATATTTTAATTCAATATTTAGTTAAATATTTAAAATTTCACTCTCAAGATAAACATATCTTGAATTTAGTTTTGCCTTTGCCTGTATCACCTTTACTTACACATGCTGGTTCAAATATACTTTACTAGTGTTAGAGCTCCACCTGCTGGACACAAATGTAAAACACACAAAACAGTTGCAAAGTGTGTTAACATGAACCAGCCATTAGCTGAAAGATGATAATTGTTCACCACTGAACATTTTGTCACTCATGATGATGTTTGAATCAGACAGATGTTTGCTGATGTAAGAGTCAGATGATGAAGACAAACCTGGTATAAAGTCCAGTTTATTTTCAGGAACAACAGGATACTTTTAACAGATTGAAAAAAACAAGACAAACAAAGAACCATGTCACTCCAGAAAAAAAAAAGTCATTTAAGTCTATTATAGAAAATCCTAACAAACACATACAAAGAGAAATATTCTTAAATTTGTAAAATAAATAAAAACAAATCAGTTAATAGAGAACAAAGAACCCAGCCAGAAGAAACTCAGATGTTCCCAAATAAAGTTTGTTCTGTCCCATATTATGTTTTGAAGGACTGGCCCTTTAATCAATTAGTTGCCATTTTTTCAAATATTTATTTGAAGGATCTGACATTAGTGCAGGTGTATTAAGCAGGTGTTATGTACTTGAGGTAGGTGGATTTGGTATACAGAACATACAATTAAGACAATATAACAATATAAACAGTATGAACAGCTCTGAAATAGAGAATGATGAATAACTAATAAGTTGTAACCAGTTAACAGGTGGCTGATTACTGTTGCTCGCTGGTTCTGAATACACACTGGCCTACAGTCAAACCATGGCTCACAGGTGAGGCCTGCAAATACCCCTCCCAAACAAGCAGCAGAGAGGCTTCGGCAGGTTGTCTCAGGTGAACAGACAGGGAGACAGCGCAGGCGCTCTATGGATAGTAACCACGGCAACGGCTTCTGTGGGCTACACAGCCATAGCCTTTTTAACTTAAAGTAAAATTATTGATTTGATAACTTTACCTGATAGGCCTGCATTTAGTTTTGCAGGGATGCTCTGCCATGTGACTTCCCTCCTGCTGATGTCCTGATAACTATTTAGATTGTGGAAACTCACAAACAGCGAGGATCAGTCTCTCTTTTCAGTGATTTGTGCTGCGCGTCTTGTACAAAAAGTTCAAGACAATTCAACTTTGGCAGCAGACGGGTGTGTGCGTGAGGCGAGCACGACCGCGACAGTTTCACGGTTTCAACAAGCTGTAAAAAAGGTAATGCCCTGGCAGTGGCAAATAGCTTTGGTTTGGTATTTGATTTAATTACATTAATGTTTAAGTTGAGATTTACAAGAAATATTTTATTGCTACTGTGTAAAAGGAATACTGCTGGAAAAAGCACCTTATTTGTTTAAAGTGTTTACAAACCACATGTTATTGCACTTTTGTGTATACAGCAGTACATTTAAATTAAAAGTATGAAATACATTACTTTAGAATTCATTATTCAATTTTGTGCGTAACAATGAGATTAATAATCGTTGCCCAGCTCTAATCATTTGACTTTCAAGGAGGCTACATGATGGTACAGACGGTGAGGTCACACACTTTCAATTTGGTATAATTATCATTGCTGAATGAGAGCAGCAATGAGGCAGAGAGGAGTTAAGAAAGTTGCAAATTACACCCTATCACAAATATATGAAATCATTCAGAATACATATCATCATGTTTTTGTCCCCATTCATCATGAGCTGAACTCAATGTACAAAAAAGGCCTTTCTCTCTCACATATTGTTCATAAAATGTGTCAAATTCTGGGTTAGTGAGCTCTTCTCCTCTGCCGAGATAATCCATCAACAAAATGTTAGAAACAGCTTACAAGGACGTGCTGTCATAAACACCTCCACCAGCTGTCGCCTTGAAACGTCTTGAACGTTAAATAGACAATGTGCCATGTTGCCGCTGTCTCTGTTCATACACAGAAGAATATTCAGGGCCTCAGTACGCCACCCAGCTTCACTATTCAAACAGTCGCACCCCATCCCATCTCAGTCTGGCTGTTGCATCTGCGCCCTGAAACAGGCACGTCAGAATTAAGATAAAAAAACTTCTTGAGGTTGCCCAGGTCTTTTATAAGGGCAAAACAGTGACAGCAGGTAATGGACATCTGTGGCAGAGACCGAGAATATTTTATTAATTTTATCCAAAGGTTTTTAAATGTCAGCAGGTTCCCTGAGGGTAAAACGGCCCAGCTGTTCAGGTTAAACGTAAAGAGAGAACACCACAGTAATCTTAGCAGTAAACTGACATTATTGCCTTTAGTAACAACACTGTAAATACATGTCAAGCAATAAAATGTTGAACAATTGTTTTATTGAAAAATGCATTTAAAAAATAATGGATGTTGTTGTTTGGGTGGGTTTTTCTGCACATTGGTGTCTTTGTGTCTGCTTTGTGTGTAAAGTAATTAAAAAAGGTTGTTTAGGTTTTGCAAATTTCTAATTTTAACTGTTTATTTGAAAGAGCCTGTGAAAACATCTTCCACAACATTTAGCTTTGTTTATGACCTTAGGCTACTTAGAATTGCTTCATCACCCTTATAAGTGAGGAGTGAACTTACTGTCAAGCTGACTCACCTTATGATTTCTATGATGTAACACTCAGCCCCGCCCACCATGGAAACCTCAGACCAATCAAAACGATTGTCAACTAGTGTTGTAGCAACAATGTCAGATCAGTAAGATCAGATCTCAAATTTTAAGATCAGATTGCAGACGTTTGATGTAACACAGATTATCATGTTGTTGATGTGCAGGAGGTGAATCCTGTGATAATGAGGAAGAAGCTCTGGATCTGGTCCAAATCTGATATGAACAGTCAACACTCACCATCCTATCATTACTCCTACTGATGTCAAACATAGACTTGCTCGGTAACGTGGACTACTGAAGAAGAATTCATGCTGTAGGAGCCATTTAAGTTTATTGTTGGCATGGTATTTTATTTTTGTTTAGATATATTTACATTAGTATTTTGGACACTGGGTGGCAGTGATGAGAGGCACATGGTTGTATATAGAGGGCATAGGTGACAGGAAGTGGGAGGCACAGGTAGGGGAAGCACTAACAGTTGTCACCAGACCACAGAGCAGCAAAGAATTGGAAACAAGTTAAGAAACAACCGGTATGTTCATCTATTTGTACAATTTTTCTCCTGCAATAAACCACAAACCTCAACAGCTACTATCTCTCTGGGAATTCATCTTGTGTGTCTGCGTTCATTCCCTACCTGTGCATGATGGCAAAAGATCGGAAAAGCTAAAGGTAAAGCTAAGAAAATTGCCTTTACACATGCACTGTTTGAGTTTTGGTTGTTACAGACGTGAGCTAATGTTGGTTATTAAGAGTTTAACCTCCTGAATTTTGTGCAGAGTCATTAGTCCAAATAGTTAAAGTGAAAGTAAAGAATCAGAACATGTTCAGATGTGTTTGAAAATATGACCAAAAAAAAGCTGTAAATATATCTGAACCTGACAAAAACACCTAACTATTAACAGCACAATCATGTTTCTGATACTTTCTGGAAAGAAAACTGTGAGAAGATCAAACCTTTTAATGTGGCGACTCAGAGGTTTGGCAAAAATGTTCTGTTTTCTTACTCCCGGGCCTTTCTGCGTACAGTTTGCATGTTCTTCCTGTCAGCGTGGGTTTCCTCTGGGTGCTCTGTGTTCCTGCCTCAGTCCAAACACAAGCAGGTTACAGTTTTTGGATAATTAGGGAATAATTGGTGACTCAGTGTCGTCAAACACTGAAGCTGATGTTCGAGGTGCACAACGCTGCAAACACACACAGGAGAGGTGCAACGCACTTTAACATCAACTGAATGATTCTGATTGTACAGGGGGTGGACAAAATAACAGGAACACTTACGTAATATAATTCAGGTCATCAGCCTGCAGCCTGTTCTAACCTGTGAAGTTCATAACGTTTGCACATACCCGTGCAAAGTGTTACTGCAAAGAGAAGAATTAAACAGCATAACAACCATCTCTGAACTCTTTAACTGATGCTCTGGAGGATTTGGTCTTAATTAGTGTGCTGATTCCCACAATTACATGTCAGTATTCTCTGTATGTCACACAAACAAGCACACTTAATCCCCTCTAACATCAATCGATCTGGAGATTTTCAAATCTCCAACCCTGCAAATTTTCACCTGTTTAGATGCAGGTCAGTTTAGACATTCTTTGAATAGAGATTAGTAGAAGTAGTCGTAGTTGTACTAAACTAGAAGAGTTAAGCTCATAAAAAGCACAGGAGGAGGGATCACACTTTAAACCCAAGTTTGTTTGAAAACGAATGTGTGACAGTTGCTGTGGAAACATATTTTCTGTTATAAAGGCCGTGATTGGTTAATTTGCCTGGCATACCTGAAAAGCCTGAAATGAAGCCAAATAGCTCAAATATAAAATATCTCATGATGGTAACAGCTGTTTTAATTGTGTAGTTTTGAGGCTTTGAGGTGTGGATTTCTGGGATTTCTTTGAATTTAACTTGGGTGTGTCAGTCACACCGACACAAACAGGAAGCCTGACAGAGGAGGTGACAATGAGGTCACTTCCTCTGTATGATTCAATTGTACATTTTTAGTAAAAAAAAGTAAAAAAAAACACAATGTGGGTAATTCTCATAGGCTGATGCAAACTTTTTAAATAAGTGCTTTAAAGTCACCCAAAATAAAATTTCAAAAAGGATTCCAACATCTGTGTTGGAAATATAATGTATTGAAAATAGAATTCCAGAGTCACCCGAGTCAACAAATAATAAAACAAAAAAATCAAAAACAGACTGTTTCTGGTGTCCAGTTAATTTCAGCTCTGTCTCTCTGTATGAACAAACCTGCACATGTGTTCTCTACCAAAACCTGCAGTTTCCAACATCAAGCGAAAGAAAGAACATCAATAAAAAAACACTAAAACTAAAATGTACAGAACAGATATTAGAAATAAATGATGTGTGTAGGCTTTGAGGATGTGTTCATTTCTTTATAACATTCTTAGCTCTGCTACAGTTTGTCTCCATCACACTGTTGAAATGTAACTGTGGTTTAGACACATGACACATTTTCTCCCACGCAGAGGACTGTGAGCCTGGATGAGACGCATTCATAGAAAAATGAACATGGCATTTTCTTAACTTCAGCATCAGTATTTTTTAATTCTGACAGTCAAATAAACCAACAAAATATGAACACAACCCGAAAATAAAATCAGTACTCACATAACTCCTGAGACCGGAGTAGCTGTAATCGTAACATCCGGAACTTATGAACCAATCGATTCGCATGTGATTCGAAACCCTCCACACATTTGCAGCAGTCATCACTTTTAGAATGTAAATACAAAAGGTAAATAAGTGTTTGTTTGACTTCGTTTATTTATAGTTACATCATTCTCTGCTTTGTAGTTAAGCTCATCAAACTTAAATCATGTTAATTGTGTGCGTGTCCATAAAAACTTTCTATTTGTTCGTGCTGACGTTTTAGCTTTAAACTATGAGCAAAGCTTTTATTAGTACAAGACTCCGGGTCAGTTGTACGTACAAATAAAATGTTGTTGTATTTATGTTTTCTGACACACACACACACACACACACATTCAGGGTCTAAATTGTTTAATTATGTTGAAATGGGAGGCTAGCTGTCTACCATCAGCCACGAGGCATACACGTGTGATGAGTAGCCTGGATATAATTATACAACGACAAATGCTTTCTTTTTTTCTATTTCTCTTCTATTCTAGGCCTGTAACTAGTTTATGTCACATTTTGAAGGCACTTTCTTAAAAGACAGAAATGACAAAAATGTCACAACCGTCCTCTGACTCAGTATTGCTAAAATCGTGATTACGGCCCTGCCTGTTTTAGAAACTTGTCCAAATAGAAACCCGTTTATCTTTGGGTCTGTTTGACATTTTCTTTCTATTCCTCTTCTCACTTACCGATTTTCACGGTTTATCCATCATTTGCTTCAGACTGGGTCCGGACTTTTCAGTAAAGTTGGAAATATATTCACAGATTCAAACTCCCGGGATCAATAACGGGAGCAAAACGCGTTAAAAACAAAAACGACGCCTCTTTACTATCGTAGTTTGGTAGACAAGAAGGTACAGGTACATTTTCACCTAAATGAGTCTTCTTCCTACGGGCGGCACAAATAACGTTGGTCTCTATGTGCAGCCGGCTGTGAGACGAGTGCGCTCCGTCTCCAAAGTGGAAAGCCCCAAACACAGAAATATTCAAGAACTTCACACTTATACAGTGTAGTGTCCCCAAAATCCCCGCACACGTAGGCTACTGCTGGTTATACTACAACACGTCGTTTGAAAAAAAGACTCTTGCTTAGCTACCTAATATTATAGGTAGGCCTATTTTTAATATTCAACAGCCTAACTGCTCTGTATAAAAAAAAACTAGTATTTCCAAAATCCCCTCACACATCTGTGATCTCCTGCCGACGAT
This sequence comes from Lepomis macrochirus, assembly GCA_024633595.2. Lineage (NCBI taxonomy): Eukaryota > Metazoa > Chordata > Actinopteri > Centrarchiformes > Centrarchidae > Lepomis > Lepomis macrochirus. Next base: position 33,075,653 of record JALXJV020000005.1, read on the forward strand.
ACTACAACACTTATTTTGTAGAAAACTGTGTTTGCATAATTTGGGGGAATTTTAATATTTCAATGATATTCAATAACTTCACTGTTATAAGCTGTAATGTCTCCAAAATCAGCCAACACATCATTGACATCCTGCTTGTTTTCAGCTTTATATTAAACATCTGTATTCCGGAGGCGACGTCACTCTTCCTCTGATTTTCAACCCTTTCTTTCAGATTTTTTATTTTGAATTGAGGAACAATTTCAGACTCCAGCCTTGCTTTTTACTCCTAATCCACTTGAGTAGCCTACCATGAAATACAAGCTGGCATGTTTAACATGTTGTATAATATGAAACCTATCTCATCTAATATGAGGGAGGGAGCCTCACGTGTAAATCCCAACACTAACCAGATTTACTCTGCATACATCTTAAACTTCACTTATTGAATAAATAACAGCTAGTGAGTAAAACACGTGATCAGTGCACTGCTCTGCACATCGAGAGGATTTTGTCAGTATATCAGAACAAATACAGTGATCATCCTAAAATATTACCATATGTAGCCTACAATTGTTCTGCAGAGACTCATATGCTTTCATATGAAAAAGGTGAAAATGTACACGTTAACAACTACTTTTCTACTCATTTGCGTTACTTGTAGCGCGTTAACACCCTCTCCTGCTCTGTTGGAACTACAACTCAGTCCACTCTGGTCGATTTCAGACACTCAGACAGTTTAACATTTTATGCCGTCTTCTCTTCTCAGATCCAGCAGTCATTCAGCATTAAATCTTGACATCATGGTGGCTGCAGCATCAGGTGAGTCCAGTCAGTAACACCGTGTCTGCTCTCAACATCTGCACTGAAGGAAAGTCTTTCTGTTGCAGTTTTTTTTCTTTTGCTAACAGTGCAGGGCTAACAATTAAATGTCCGATTTAAAGGATTTTAGGGAGAAAAACTGTCTTACAATATAATAAATACAATAAATAAAACACTGACATACTGTATAACACAACATCAATATATACACAGTGCTCAAAGGAATTAAGGGAAATCACATATCACATCATGATGAACAAAATAGCTCATAGTTCATTGTATATAATTAGTTAAGAACAAAATGATGAAACAGCAGTCAGTGGAAAATCACCAACTGATTGAGGGCTGGGTTCAAAATCACGTTGAAAATTCAAAGTAATAAAATTCACAGGCTGGTCCTGCCTCACCTAAAGTAGCAGATTTTTTTATTATTAAGTGGGTTTTATTTCCCACTTATTTTACATTAATTGGGGCATTCAGCCCCTGTTTTTATGTTCAAGTCTATATTCCCAGAGAAGCACTCAGTGTATTTAATTCCTTTATTGTAAAGCACTTTGCGATACATTTATTGTATGGAAGTTGCATTTATTGTATTGTTGCTACACATAAAGTTTGTTATTATCTTTATTGTGTTTTTCCACTAAGGCAGTGTTTCTCAAACGGGGGTGCGGCATCCCCTAGTGGGGTCATAGTGCCACTGCAGGTGGGGCATTGATGCATGTGGTTGCATAAGGCAAAGAAAAAAGAGCTTAGCTGACACTTTTGCCAAAAGTGATTTACAAAACACCAAAGGCACGTGTTTCATCCACTGCACAATCACCAACCTGTACAAGTGCCAGCCTGAATCTTTTATTTCAATCACCTGTGTTGTTAATAATAAAAACATTTTTATAGCACTTTTCAATATAGGTCAACAAAGAGATGTACCTTAGAGATGTACCATGCTAATTTAGTTTTCTCCATATATTCTTTTAATATGAGTTTTATCTGCAGACTCTGTCTGGATCAAACACAGAAGCTCCTCCCACACGTCTTGTTTAGTTCTTGGTTTTTTGAACTAAAACTAGTAGAAATAAAGAACAATTAAGATACATCCTTCCAGAAACAGTGTCCCTTTAAATGAAGATTACATGAATGAATCGATGTTCTGTATCCTTACAGCGTCAGATGATCTGCAGCCCCTGAAGCGGAGCAGCAGCTATCAATATTTGCCACCTTCCAGTGAGTTAAACTGAACTGACTCAGAATTCAGATTTATTCTACACTATATTAACATCTGACATTACAGTGTTTGTAGGTGCCGGGGACAAACTCACATTTTATTTTATTTGAATATTTCTAAGCTCACTGGTGAATTTGTAAGTTTCAAGATGGTAACAGCTGACATGTTCTTTAAAGTCCGCGATAAAAAAGTTTTGACTACGTTTTTAGTTATAAATCAAATTTTATATTGTTTTCCTTTCAGTGTCTGAGCTGAGGGTTGTTCTGCTGGGGAACAGCTGGTCTGAGAGGAGAAAAGTGGGGAACTTCATACTGGGAGAGACTAAGTTCAACACTGAGGAAGAACCAGACCGCTGTCTGACAGAATTAGTTCTCACCTTAGATCTGCTGCATCCCAACATCTCTGAAGACAAACTTACAGAGTTCATAGAAAACTGTGTGAGACTCTCTGATCCTGGACCTCATGTGTTCCTGCTGGTTCTACAGCCTGAAGACTTCACTGAGGAACACAAACTCTTAAGTGATCGATCATTTGATCATTCACTGGTTCTGATATCAACACCCAGAGAGGAGACTCCAGGTTTCATGAACAAAGGTGTTCCAGACCAGCCCACTTAAAGCGGAACAACTTTGAACTTCCAGAACTTTTACATCCCTTGGGTCAAAACAACGGGCATGTGAGGTCTGATGCATTTAAAGATGCAGCACCAGGTTCTGATCAGGAAATCCTGAAACAGGGAGAAGGAGTCCGCTGTCTGCAAAAGGGAGACCTACATTGTGACCAGCAGGTGTTATAGCTGTTAACATTATGATGTGGCCATAATAATGTTACAGGTGATCGGTGATTAACACTGTGACACACGAGACATGTAAGGGATAATACCTGATGAGGTGTCCATTATAAGTAATTAATGGATGAAGGGGAGGACAGAACTGTCCAACGTGCAGTCCATTAACTCCTGATTATGGACACCTCAGAGGGCATTATGCTGCTTATATTATGGTCACTTGTTATAAATATATATTTTGAATGCATTTTGCAATCAGAATCTCAGGTTTTTCCCAAGACATAACTCAGTTTCCCATCCCATCCTTATGCAATGGAAACTTTCACTACTTTAATAAATAGGACAACCTTAGATACGACTTGGCAATAGGAGATATTTCTCAGCTCATTGAATCCTTTGGCGAGCTTTGATTTTAGTCAGAAAGCTAATGTTATGCTACCAAGACTCTAAGACGAACCACTCTGCTGCACAAACACCAACATTTGCATTTACACAAATAGACAAATTCATACAACAAAACCTCAACACACCACAGACTGAACTTGAACCTGAAAACAATATGCATCTGAGTAATATATCTTTTAATTAAAATAGAATTTTTTCTAAATAGCTATTTGTTTGTCATTAAACCATGCAGACAGCATTCAAAGTAACTCCAGGTCTTATTATTTCCCAGGTGATGACGAGTTTAAAGCCAAATCAAGTCAAACATCAGTCACCAAACTTTGTCAGAAAGCACAGAGTAAACGTTGTGGTCGACACTCCTGGTCTGTTTGTCCCATGAAGAGGTTAATGAGGAGTGAGGAATGAGTGAGGTGCATCAGTCTCCTGGCTCCAGGACCACATGTCTTCCCATTAGCAGATTTACAAAAGAGGAGAAGGAGACATGTCAACCTAATCAAGAAAGACTTTAGAAAGAATGCTGAAAAGTTCACCATCATTCTGAGTCAACTGGAGGAAATTCACTGGAATAATAACCATGACAAACAAAACCAAATGCAGGTCAATATTGTTGGGTCCCAAACTCTGTACTTTTACGGGTACTGACCGAATTACATCGGTACTACCATGTAAAATCAATCTGTGCCAGCTTCGGTACCTGAGAGTCTGGGTGAGAGAGAGAGAGAGAGCGAACTACGGGAGTGAAATGGTTGTTTGTCTTGAAGCGTCGCCCTGTGATGATCTGGCAAGTAACCATGGTTATAATAACAGTATGTGGTGAACACAGTAAGGATCACAGTAAATCATATCAAACACTAACAGACCTACAACAGTTAGTGAAGCTGAAGCTGATTAGAGCTCCACCTGCTGGACACAACACTGCAAACACACACAAGAAGTGCAGAACATTTTAACACCAACTGAAAGATAGTGATTATGATTGTACAGGGGGTGGACAAAATAACCGGAACACTTACACATTATAATTCAGGTCACCAGCCTGCAGCCTGTTCTGACTTTGTGAAGTTCATAATGTGTTTTCCTTCTTTCAGTGCTGGTGAAGGTTTGTGATGGCAATTTCAGATTTCAAATAAACAGCTCAGGCAAAAAAATGTATTCAAGTCTTCTGCAGAAGGACTCACAGCAACACACACACACACCAATATATGTTTGCTTGGATGAGTGAGGACAACTGAGTGAGCACATTAGTCAATCATATCATCCCACAGAGACACGTCCCTGAAGTCCGGATAACACAGCGAACAGATATTTCGACTGTTACGTTTGCACATATTCAGTGCCACATCACACATAAGTCTCCCTGAGTCAAGGGTTACACGCAATATGTTTGGAATTCCCATTTTATTCCCATTATATAGAGCATATTTTAGGAGAATATGATTAAACAAAAATACATGGAGTTAAGGGTACTTTTCCCAAACCCAGAGTTTTCTTCTCATTCTGCAGGTAAAAATACCCACCAAGGAGAGTGGCCTTTTTGTACCCTGAAAGATGAAACAAAGGAAACGAAATCTGTTAAATACTCACTGTTTCTCATGACGCTCAACTGCACAAAGAACAAAGTGATCCAGATGAGCATTCACTCCTTTTTTTAAATCAACAGGCAGCCAGAAGACTGGAGAAATTTTGGTGTTCAAGTCAAACTGAAAGTGTAGATGTGGAAATTACACTCCTGTGTAGGTCAGCATGATTATTTGCTTTCATATACAGCATTTTGTTGCATCATTTGCATCTGTAGTGCTACGGGGAAAAAAATCTGGAACTATGAACACAACACCCGAAGGCATTTTTAATTTTGAAACACATGCAGCAAATAATGACATTAGAGAAGGTTGTAATGCACTCCCGTAAAGACATGATACAGAATTTTGACTGAACAGATGAGCAGAGAAGCTGAATATTAACATGAAATTTATTGCATAAGATTGTCAAAGAGATTGTCAAAGAGGTAGAAAGAAGAGTAGAAAAATATGTTCAGTGATATAACTGTTTGTTTTACAGTTCAGTAGTTTCTCTCCAGAAGCAGTGAAAGCAAAGAACCATGTTCAGAGATGTTGTAGGTTCAGTGAGTTGCAGAGTTTCTGTCACTTGATTTATCTTGTTTGTGGCATCTCAGATCTGATAGTCTGTTCACAAGATAACCCAGACACATTTCTTGGTTGATGCACAGCATATTAATGCCCCTGCTGGTGGAGATGACGATGAAGTGGAGCTTTCTAGAAGCACTTGCGGTGGACAATGGAGGGGCCAGACTCATCGTACTCCTGCTTGTAGATCCAGCTCTGCTTGAAAGAGAGGAGGGAGCCCAGGATGGAGCCGCCAAACCAGACAGAGTACTTTCTGTCTGGGGGAGCGATGATCTGGAGGTGAGCAAAGAAAACGGGTGAGAAAGGAAGGTGATGCGTAATATGAACAACAAAAGCCTTAAATGAATACTTTATAATATCTGACCGATCTGATAACAGGAACCAAATCACACAAGATCAACAAATGATGATTTCAAACCCAAACACATTCTACATCTGAATTTAGTACAAGCTAGAGTTTTATTAAGTTATAAGAACAAATATATAGGAGCGATTTTTGAAGATAAAGTAACTGATAATGTGGCATTAAGCTGAATATTCAGTCTCTGTCTATTCTCTGAAAAAAATGTGTCCACTTCGAGCACTAGAACATATAAAGACCAGGTCAGAAGACAAATACGTTTTATCAAACCCTTTCCTGAAAAAGGTGATTCAATTTGTCCTTCAAGAAAAAACAAAGTTGTACCTTGATATTCATGTTGGGTGGGGCCAGGGCGGTGATCTCCTTCTGCATGCGGTCAGCGATGCCGGGGCACATGGTGGTGCCGCCGGACAGCACAGTGTTGGCGTACAGGTCCTTACGGATGTCCACGTCACACTTCATGATGCTGTTGTAGGTCGTCTCGTGGATGCCAGCCGACTCCATTCCTGAACACACAGATGAAACAAGAGTTGAAACAAGGGTGCACTGTGGCCTGTTTACTGCCAGGCTGGGATTTTTCTCTGCTGGCTTTCGCCGTTGGGGAATATGTGGCGTTTGTTGGTCAGGTCAGGGTCTTCTGTGTTAGTGTCGCGATTCGTCTGGGAGCAGTGGTGTAGTCTAGTTTTTTCTAGTGAGTATACTGTGATTTTTCCCTCCCAGCCTCATGCTCTCCATCACAGTATGACATCCCATAAGCACCACTAACCTCACTAATAGTATGCATGTACATGTGATAGAGAGCATTCTGAGGGACTTCTTAGGCTACAGCGCAAAGACTTTAACAGCCAATGACAGTTACAGGTGGAAAAGGGCATCACTTTGTGTTGAAAAGTGGTGGGGACATTTTAGGGCTCAGATTAGAGTTGTGACAAAACATTTAGCATATGAGACGTGACAATCCAGAATATTGGGGTCACGAGATAAAGACTAGAAGAATATATTTTAATAGTATTTTTAAAAATATTCATTGATGAGTACAATGATTTTGAGCATTAAATACTTAATTTCCTGCATTCTGGAGACATTTTCTGCACCAATTTATGGTGGAAATGTCTCATGTTTAGTGTTAATCACCATCTAACTCAGCTACATTTAGCCTTAGATGTTATATGAATCTGGTTTTATCAGCTGGCAATTTTCAATGCACATTTCACAGTGCAAGTTGCAACTATTATTGGAAAGGCTTTTCAGTAGCAGTAATAACAATAAACACAGGCCTGTGTGCAGTTCTATCACCAAAACTCCTTCATTCAGTAACCCGCATTCACTGATCCATTAACTTTAGTTAACTAGTTCTAGATTCAATTCAATAGACCAACAATGCTGTTACAGTTCCGTTAATGACAGCGTTAATAGGCCTATATGCTATTTTCACTCACCAGGTAACATTACAATAACATCAGCCTCATCTGGCTCCTTTTCTGTTTCAGTATGTTTACTGGTCACCCGGAGCGGCAGCAGCTTCAGCTGCAGGCTTACCAAAACACTAAAAGAGTTTGCGTTTGCTCGGGTTTCACATCTCCTTCAGTGATTCACATTAGTTCATTTCAAACGTGCGCAGAGTGACCGCCACACAGATGTGTGGTTGTTTGGTAGCTGACGTCAGAACCTGTCACAGGCCACGGAAGCAGCAAATGTCAGTTCAGAGCTTCGCAACACAGACGGGGTGAATTTATGAATGAACGTGCGAAAGGTCTGTCACAAAACGATGTTATGTATCATATCTGTCTGGGAGTTGACCTCTCTCCAACCCCAATTGGCTACTGGGGGTCCTGCCCCATCCCCGTGTTTCTCCCCTGTCTGGCCCAGTGACAAATAAATTTGAATAAATAACAATACAGACAAAGGAGTATATTAATACTCTCTTGTTAAAGTAAAATCTGTCTGGCAGAATATTGTATCCAGCTCCGAATACCAGGCTGTGGGGCAGGACAGGTTCAAAATATTTTTAAAAACGAGTAATTGTTTGACTCTACTGTAATGTTCATTTCTAGCACTGAAGCAACAAATATAATGATGTTGATGCTTTGATGGCAGCGTAGAAAACTTAATATTTGAGAAGAGCTCAGAAACTCTTTATAGTAATTTTAAAAGCATTTGTCAGTGTTTGGAAAGATTTGCTTTAGGGATACCTTTAACGCTCGTTACTCACCGATGAATGAAGGCTGGAAGAGAATCTCGGGGCAGCGGAACCTCTCGTTGCCGATGGTGATGACCTGTCCGTCAGGAAGCTCGTAGCTCTTCTCCAAGGTGGAAGATGAAGATGCCGTCTGTATCTCCTGCTCGAAGTCCAGAGCCACGTAGCAGAGCTTCTCCTTAATGTTCCGCACAACCTCACGCTCAGCTGGAGATAAGGAGTTGAAATGTTACAAAATGAAAGTTTAAAAGCATGCAGCCATTCAGCAGTTCATCTCCTGCAGGTTACTCTTGTTTTAAAAGGAAGTAGAATCTCCAGATTATAAATTGGGCCTATACAATTTGTTTTAGGTCAAACTCTTACCGGTGGTGGTGAAGCTGTAGCCTCTCTCAGTGAGGATCTTCATCAGATAGTCAGTCAGATCTCTGCCAGCCAGGTCCACACTGAGGACGGCGTGTTGCAGAGCGTTACCCTCGTAGATGGGCACAGTGTGACTGGCACCATCACCAGAGTCCATCACAATACCTGCAAGACAAAAACGCCCAATTACAAAAAGGAAAACACATTTTGTATCAGTGTCAGCCTATTAATATTTCTTTTGGGTACATCTGTAAATAGTAAATTACAATCATTACAATCTTCTAAAGGCAGGGAGAGGCAGGGTCAAACTCTGGCAATGTTTCTTTTTTTAAACCTTTGTAACAATGTTAAAATGTGATAGACCATAGACCGTTCCACGGGCCGCCATCTTGCCGGCATCGTACGGAAGCCGTTGGGGTCATATAAGTTTCGCTTCTACCCCAAATTCTCTCATAGAAGAAGAGCTTGTTTGGCAGAGACGGACTTTGTCGGTCTCTGCTACAACCTCATGCAATATACCGATTTTTAGAGGAGACTCAGACGAATCTAAACAACCCAGCCCTGTAGGATGTTCTGTTCTCAAGCTGTGGGCCTTCAAAGCATGGGAGTGCGTTTGGTCATTTATAATGACTGTTTTTATCAAAATTTCAATGTTTTGGAAGCTTTATTGTATTTGGAACGTGGTTGTATGGAGAGGAATAGTGTATAACTCCCAATAAAAGTGAACATATTAACAGTAATTATTGCCAAAATATGGACATTTGCCAGGTATATTTTTTTAGAAATTGTGTAATAACTGTTGTATATTAGTTTCTTTTTTTTCAATTTTACAGTTGCAGTTGTGTTCCAGGTGTATTAAAAGATATCCAGGTGCATTATAATCTACCTTATGATGGTTTTAATGGTTTATTGCAATAAAATGTAGCTTTTTACCAGGCGAGTGAAAATATCATATTTTTTTCTGTATTTAATCTCCATGTAGTCTGTAATGGTAAAATAAATATGTTAATATACAATGGATTTATATTCCTTTGCTTCTGACATTTCAAAGGAGACCAGAATTATGCATCTAGGCCTGATGGTTGAGGAGATATTACTGATTTACTGTGGGTATGTTATTTTTAGGCGTTTTCCTAAAAAATAGGTGCTAGGGGCCATGTGGTTCAGAAATTCCAACTTCTTATGAACTAAAAGTCATTTTATAGGCAGGAAGTCTGTCAAAGCCAGTTTGTCACAATGTCAGTGTTTTGAAGACATCACACCTCAGAGAGATGTTAGGGGTTATTTGACTTCTCACCTGTGGTACGACCGCAGGCGAACAGTGCCAGGACGGCCTGGATGGCCACGTACAAGGCAGGACTGTTGAAGGTCTCAAACATGATCTGGACCAAAGAGAAAGATCACACGTTACCGTGGAAGTCATAACATCTGAAGACCTAACTAAAACCCTGTTCCATGTTTTCCTCTCTTTTTCATACTGAAGCTGTATAACAAGTGGGAATTCTGACCAAGAAAATAGCACTGCAATAAAATCTTGGTCAAAATAAACCCATAGATGTTAAGCATTTGTTAAAAATACACACCTGCGTCATCTTCTCCCTGTTGGCCTTGGGGTTGAGTGGAGCCTCGGTCAGCAGGACTCGGTGCTCCTCAGGAGCAACACGAAGTTCATTGTAGAAGGTGTGATGCCAAATCTGCAGCAAAGGACAGCTGTTAGTTCAATGACTAACTGTAATAATGATAAAAATATCAAAGCAAAGGACATTTTCAGTGGTGGTGAGTAACAAAGTACATCACTCAAGTACAGCATTGAGTCAACCTACTTGTACTTTTACTTGAGTATTCCCATTAAACACTACACTGTATGTCATTACAATTTAGTGGGAGATATACTTTTTTTCTCCACTACATGTGCCTGGCAGTTTTAGTCACTTTGTTAATAAAACTATGAATGATCAAATGATGCAGTTATAGATTAAGCTACCAGTAGTACGTATGTACATGTGTATTAACAAATTACACATTACATTAATCTAATCTTGGGCAGAGTCAGATACACCATTTGGATTTCGAAAAAGCTACTTCAGGTCAAACTTTGTAAACAAGTAGTGTTGCCCATGCCAGCAGCATGTAGAGTTTGTTCTGCAGAAGATCCGTGGAAAGAAATGATCAGTAAACAACAATGGTAATAACCTACTGAAAAGGGGATAATTGCAAACATTTGAATATATTTCTATATGCAGATTTGCATGATACATCAAATTAATTGATAATTAACAAAAATTTTTACAGTTTTATTAAATTGTTATTTATCTACCACACGATTACACACTTTCTAATGACGAAATGTGATTAAATTGTAAAATACTGAATTTAGAAAATATTTAATGGAAATGACAGAATTTGGGAAAAAATAAAACAGACATCTTTCTCTATCAAAACTCAAAGTACTACACTATAGTACTGCAATGTTTTTACAAATTCATGACAATTTATCACTACACTTTGACAGATGGAAGTCACAGCTCTCAGGCTGCTTTCTGATTAATATCTGCTCCTGGTGTGTAAACATTATTGTTATGTGCTGAGTGTTGTCTTCACCTTCTCCATGTCGTCCCAGTTGGTGACGATGCCGTGCTTCGATGGGGTACTTCAGGGTCAGGATGCCTCTCTTGCTCTGGGCCTCGCCTCCCACGTAGCTGTCCTTCTGTCCCATCCCCACCATCACACCCTGCACACACACAGAAACACACCTTTACAGTCACATAATACACTGCATTTATCAGTGTGTTAGATTTTAGAGTCATGAGACACAGGTGACGTTCATGCATGGTGTCACTACCTGGTGTCTGGGTCGGCCGATGATGGACGGGAAGACGGGCGGTAGGGTCGTCCTCTCCGCAAAACCGGCCTTGCACATGCCAGAGCCGTTGTCAACAACAAGAGCAGAGACCTCGTCTTCCATTTCTGAAAGGAAACATAAGTTAATGAGCAACATGTTTTTTTCTCTCCCATAATAAATCCTGAATAGCTTCACCATTCTTAATGGCATTACTGTTTTAAGTAGCCAAGTTGTAGAAGCCAAATGTGGTGTTTTGTGCATTCAGATATTGGGTGTTGTTTCTTGTTTGTACATTGGATGTCGCTCTGTTATTACCTGGAGTCGAGGTTATAAAGGTAGCATTCAAACTGTTGTGGGCAGGTGTTTTGACCCGAAAGGGCAAAGGGTTTTTGACTGCTGTGGCACTGTGGCACATTGGCGCTGGAAACCTTTTGTTTGACAGTGTAATATATGAAGTAAATGGTTTTACCATTGAAAGTGGATAAATGGATATTTCATGCTGCACGGTAAAACAAATACACAGGCTATTATTCAGCAACACAACAAAACCTGGAGATTCTTAATAATTGAGCAGGAAGATGATGGCGTCTTCAATTCCCAATCAGCACTGGTAGGCAAACTGCAGGGGGTCCTACAGAGGTCTGACCATGGGCCGCAGCTGATCCAGAACCAGACTCTCCAGGGTCTTCATGATGTGGGAGGTCAGTGCCACAGGTCTGTAGTCCTTGGAACCACCAAGACATGGCGTTTTTGGCACAGGTACGGGGCAAGATGTCTTCCACAACACAGGGACCCTTTGGAGAAGCAGTCACAAAGAGCGGGAGGCACGCGTGATCTGGAGGCAACCAGTGCTACCAGGGCACCAACCCATGTGTGGAATGTGTCCGACAAGCTGGCTGCAGAAAGTAGTATAAACCGAAGTAGTTCGCGTCCACGGGTCCACAGTTGTCTGTGTGCGCATCAGCTCCCGAGTATATTAGAGCCTTTATCCTCCCTGACCTTAACCTTCAGGTCCCTCTGAATGGCCTTCACCTCCTCCCTATTACCATCTCTGAAAGCCCTCCTCTTTGCATTCAGGATGTCCTTTGTTACCCACTGTTTGTTGTCTGAGTAACAATGGACAGTTTTTGTTGGGACAGTGCAGTCCACACAGAAGTCGATGTAGTCTGTGATGCACTCAGTAAGCCCATCTATATTCTCTCCATGCGGCTTACAGAGTGCATCCCAGTCTGTCACCTCAAAACATCCCTGAAGTGGGTCCTCTGACCATCCCCACACTGTCCTTGTTGTCGCAGGCTGCCTTTTCACCAGAGGCACACAGCAGGGATTGATGTGAACCAGGTTGTGGTCTGACCAGAGCTTCGTCAGAACACCGGCTCTGAGCTCTTGTAGACTCGCGGTTAGCTGATGTTATGGTCTGTGGTGCTGCTGTGTTTTGAACAGAGGAGCAGCATGAGGGAAGGATCTGACTCTCTGTTTTTCTTTTATATAATATGTGCAAAGCGATAAATCGGTCGGGCTCTAGTTTGAATGGGACCTGTCAGATCAAAGGCTTGTTTTACTTTGCGGGTTGCAAAATAATCTGAAAATCACAATCTCCTGTGGACTGTTAAGGTGCCAGTTATCACTGTCCAGGAACCTAAATGTTCACTGAACTAAAGGTTTATCAGAACTTTGAAATGGTGAAAAAACCATAAAACTTGTGTCCCCAACACACACAATGCTAAATGTGGACCCAATCCCTTGGTTCACGTCAGGGTGCCAGACTGACTAAGCTGGCAGACGTGGCCATAAACTTTACAGTCACTGTGCATTAAAGAAAGAGACTCCCAGGTCTTCCATCTATTATAATTTAAAATGTGAAAACTGAATTAAAATGTGAAAACTTAATTATTTGTACAGAATATTGCCCTGTTTCATATGATTTGACATTTTTATAACTGCACTTCCAATACAAGAATTGGATAAAACATGCAGTACAAACCATAAGGATTTAAAGGAGACCTATGAAAGTGCTTTTCTAGATCTATATTGTAGTTCTGTGACAGGCAGACTGAGCCATTGCTGGGCCATTGGTATGGGAGCACATGCCCATATATGGAACACTGGTCTAGCTCTGTATTATGTAGAATGGAGCCTTTGGTATGGGCCTTCAAAACAGAGCGTTCAGAACAGGCGGAAATCTGAGGTTTTTGCTCACAAGGATTTCTTTTAAATACTTTAACCTCATTTTTTGAAGCTTTGGCCATGTTTAACATGAACATCCAACATTATAACATTGTAGATAAGTCATAAAATGTGGAAAAGCATAATAGGTCTCCTTTAACTCAAATTTTCTTTCATGGAGCCGCAGTGCCCTCCGAAGGACAGAAGGGAAATAACATACCACTGAGTCAAATGTACTGATTTGTGTTATAGAGCGATAACAATTCTCACTCTAAACTATCTGTTTTACTTATTAAGGTAAATAGTCTTTGTTAAACATTTATGTAGTTGTTCTTTACTATTGTCCTGTTTAGCAGTATAAACTATGTTCAAAGCAAATAATCATAGGTTAAGGTTAAGAACTCTCCTAAATGTGATTGTCTCTTTGTTCATTTATCTGTATTTACTGTACTTTAGAATTGTTCGACAATCAGAATGTGGACGTTCTTTGGTCTTATTGAATTGCCCTGTTTATTTCATTGGTTAATACAAATTGTGCATTAATAATGAGAAGCACCAACTACACGCTAGGTTACTTCAAAATCGCCAAATAAGGCTACGGTCAGACTGCAGGCCTTAATGCTCAATTCCATTTTTTTTTTCCCCAGATCCTATTTTTTTTTGTTTGACAGTTCACATTACTGTTTAAATGTGGCTCATATCAGACTCAAGTGTGAACTGTCCACCGCCTGAAAGTGACCCGTATGCGCAGAAGAATAACATGACGTCTCAAGCAGCACGCTGTTGGAGGCTACTGAAGTAAACAAGGAGCAACAGAGGTTAGCTCCAGTTAGCTTGTGGGAGACTCCTGTTTTTTATTGTCCTCTCTCACGGGTCATATTTCTCCTGAAGGACTACCTGAGTTTCCAGACTGAGGTCGCATTTAAAAAGATCTGATCTGTATCAGATTTGGACCACATATGGAAGTGGCCCAATTCCGAACTGGAAAAGATCAGATTCCATGTGACTTTGCCTGTTCACACTGTCATAAAAAGATCAGATCTGAGTCACATATGGGCAAAAAAATTGGATTTGGGTCTCACTGGCCTGCAGTCTGAACATAGCCTAAATGTCGTCATTGTGTGAACATGATATCATGTGATATCAGGTGAAGACAGCATGTAATCTTTCTGCGCATCCGTTTGAGGAAAGACCAAAAACATGAGCAACAGTTTGCTTCCATAGTGGCCGTGTGTTTGTAAAGATGAGCTGTCACAGGAGATTTATAATGGTGTCCTTATTTCAACGCATTTCTCTGTGCATTTGTTTATGTCCGGTTTACACGGGAACCGCCAAACTTCCTGTAAATGGTCTCAAAGTCCAAACCACCCAAAAAATGCTTTCACACTAGAAATGAATCAAACCATAGTTCAATTTGATCCGGACCGAGACTACCACTTTTCATTGGATCAAATTTTTCACACCTGCAATTTTGGTTAGGATCAAACTGAAAAGCCTGGAATCCAGACCAAACAAGGAAGGTGTGAAAGCCCCCTTAGAACCTTTAGTGATTTTAAAGTATTTCAAATGAACAGCCGACCAGTAACATTAAGGACACTCGACATCGGCACCCTGAGCCAATGATCAGAGTTAACATAACTCTGTTTCCTACTGCTTCCGGAAAGCTGAGGCACCACAGAGCAATGATACGTTCCATTTGAAATGGGAAGTCCGAAATTCTGAGTTTTATGTAGAAAATTTCAAAGGGAATGCCCCCTTAAGTCGGATTTACGACTCGGAAAGTTGAGAAAACAGCACTACCTCTGAGTATAAACAGTTAGTAAAAGATGTAGTTTGTACTGTTTATTAGCACTTCTGTGTACTTGTGTCTCAGTGAAATTTTTGTACATAAAGTGCTGTCCAACTGCTGTCTGTGGACATGTTGCTACAGTGTTTAGCATGCTTGGGCGGACAGCGATGCTAGGTGGTGCCCCCTTTCAAATTCAAATTCAAATTAGTTTTATTGGCATGAATGTATCAACAATAGTGCCAAAGCTGCATATAAAAAGCATAACAACAATTAATTTCTTTAACAAGTGCTTATAATATTAATATGGCAAAATATTAATATTGATAAATTTATTAACAAAAGTGTAGATTCACTACAAAGTCTTTCCTGATGTTACTCATCTTTAAAGTTTTCTTTTAACTGCTTGTTTTTATCTGTTCTCTTTTTAAACCTGATGGTGTTCTGTTTTAGTTTGCTGCCTTAGTGAAGCACTTTGAAAGCAGGATTTTGACAAGTGCTTTATAAAGATTATTATAATTATTTAAATGTTTATGATCCCAAATTAAACAGGAAAGATAAATTTGTCAGACTCTCGCAGTAAGTACTGAAAACATGAAGAAACCACCTGGACTTACAGATAGTTTCAGAAAATAATCTCCTATTTTTGCAGACTGTTTGATACCTGCATAGTTTTGCTGAACACATGTAGCACACATTCCTGAAGTAACAGTTAATTATATAAAACTGACAGAGCATATGTCAGAGCATATTGCTGTCTGTCATCTATCTATCTATCTATCTATCTATCTATCTATCTATCTATCTATCTATCTATATATATCTATATATTTATATATATATATATATATATATATATATATATATATATATATATATATATATATATGAAGTATTAGTCGAGTTCACTCACCTGTCTCGCTGTCATCACAACAAGATGCTTAAAATGAAAGTAAAGAAGGTTCAAGAGAAAAAGCAAGACGTCAGAAAGGGGATCACATGCAGCCTGAAAAACAACATGTCAGGTACCTCAGGTTCTTCCTCATATTTAAAATGACAACTGATAACATCTTTCATTAGAACTTCTGAAGAACTCCAAAAAAAAAAAAATACATGAAAACTTGACAGATGACAACAAGGAAGATTCACATAACAATGTTATCACTTTAAAGTGCTGCAGCATGATTTCTGAGTGCAGGATATTATATGTAGCCTATGTGTGTGTGTGTGTGTGTGTGTGTCTATCTATCTATCTATCTATCTATCTATCTATCTATCTATCTATCTATCTATCTATCTATATATATATATCGGCGTTAACGTGAGACTGTTATCGGGCGATAAAAAAAAATATCGCCGTTAATCTCTTCTCAAAGTTGGGTTGGGAGCTGGGTCAGCTGTTTGTTTACAACTAGCCAGGTTGGCTATTGATACGCTGGCTGATTAAAAAACGCATTGTGCGGTATTTACTCACACTAACTGTAGCAACACGTCCACAGACAGCTGTTGGACAGCACTTTGTGTACGAACATTTCTGAAGCCGGCGGTGTTGTGCCGAATTCTGCCTGCCTGCCGAGAATCGCACGCACCTCGCGGGTGCTAACGGTCATCTATGCTGAGAAAAGAGGTGGATGCAAATCTCGGCAGGGAGCCTACAAAATCTGATCTGCCGAATTATGCATCCACCTCTTTAGGTCCTTCTCAGACACTTTGCTGTGCTCATTGATCAAACAGCTTTATCGCCACATGTATGTACTGAATGTCAAGGAATGGTCCTTCTAGCCTACTAAGTGTATTAAAATATTAAAGTCTCTAAACGTTCATAAAATATATACTTCAAATCAATTTATCATCATTGATGAAGTCCACAAAGAATTTTACAGCATTTAAAAGCATTATTTGGAGGTGCATGCAATTCTCGGCAGGCAGGCAAAACTTCGGCACAACACCTGGTTTTGCACCTTGTGCAATGCGGAATTAGTTTACTGTAGGAGTTCTTCCAGTCTCAAGTAGCCTACCACCTAAACGCAAAGCACATCACACAAGTACATCTTATTGAACATGATTTATTTTCATCACCAATTATCATAGTAGAACAGCTTTCTCAAGCAGTTTGTGATGCATTTTGGAAACAGGAGATGAGCCTCTGGTCTAATGCGCCACCTGGCTTGAAACCTGTTCGCACACATATTTTAAATGCCTTCGGCAGAATTCAAATGAGCTATTTTTATCCAGATTAATCTAGATTAATTTCAAAATTAATCTAGATTAATCTAGATTAAAAAAAATCTATGCCCACCCCTAATATATATATATATGATTCTGATTCCAGAAATACAATTAAAAACTTGTATCACTGAAAACATTATAGACAATCCCTGTTTGTATAGTGATGTATTTTCAAATGATACAAGCATTAACACAGTGAAGCCATCACGCGAGAGCCGTGGAAATCATTTTAACAGAAACCGGCTATCAAATGAAAGATGACGTGTGATCATAATGGGGGTGGACAAAAAAGTAGGAACACATGCTTTGTAAAGCTCATACTTGTTGATTTAGCTGATTATTTAATTATGAAGTAAACGTCCTGTTTGTCTTTCTGGAGGTGTTGATGAGATCTCATGACCACTGTTACTCTTTGCTGATGCAGGTAGTATAAAACTAGTATGTCATAATGGTTTCTGGATGTTTTCTCATTTCACATCACATTTAACAGTGTTTAAGATTAAATGCAGAAGCAGTTCTGACTTCCAGCTGCCCTACCAATAGCTTACAATTATTTAAAAACATTTATTTAATCAAGTTACAAATAACAACTGAAGCCGGGCCCTCTACATTTCTTATTTCAGAGGGCCTGACTTCATTCTTAATAAGCATTTTATGAGTTTTTGTTCAACTTTGTCCAGTTTGTAATGTTTCAATGACCAAACAAGTCCAGAGAGGCTGAAGCTTCAGTGATCAGAAAGTGTGTGGGAGGAGTTCAAGGATGTTATCTGGAGAAGGTTGGCCTCAAGGAAGTTCTGCAAAACATGAAATCACTCCTGAAGACACAAGGATTAGCTCAGGCTGTGTTCAGCAGAGGAGCATTTTGAGGAACTCCTAAAGGATAAACGTACAAATAAGCTTATTCATGTATAACCTCTTGAGATCTCATTTTTAAGGGGGCCCAACACAAAACATACAAATGGTTCTACAAACAAAGAAACACAATCACAAGTGACATACAGACATAAATTTATACAAAAAAAGAAAGAAAGGAACTCAATTACCAACCATCTCTTACAACAGTCCCATTACACACACACAAAGGAGATAAAAAAGTAGATAGAGAGGAACATGTCAAGAAATACTGATTATACAAGGATAACTGACTTTAAAAATATGGGGAGAGGATACAATTGAGGGGATGTTAAAAGGAAATAAAGATATTACCTTTATAAGCAGCAGCATGGTGTTTTGAAAAAAAGTCACAATGAATCATTAAAAAGGCATCATGAATTTATTGATTTTATATTAATGAGGAGGTTGTTCCAATCAGAGGAAGTTTTATATTTAAAGGCGTTTCTGCCAATTTTTTTCTTAGTTTTTGGAAGAAATGTTGCTGTGTGTCTATGGGAGTACCATGAGGTGTAGGGTGTTAAATGTTTTTTTAGGTAGCAGAGAAAATGAAAGCATTTGAAAACACATTGTGCCAATGGTAAAGGTCTTCTTACATTAAAGGTAGTCAGTTCAGTATATTCACACAGGATAAACAGTTGATGATGGACGGATGGACAGTTTCCTCTCTGGTAAACAGTAAATGGTCTTTAGCGCCTTTCTAGTCTTCCAATCACTCAAAGTGCTTTTAAACTATGTCACAATCACCCTTCCACACACATTCAGCGGTCCGTAGGCCCTCACACCTGCCGTTTGCACATTCTTATGTAAAAACATAATAATAACTAATAATAATGCTAATAATAATATTTCTTATCATCCTTTGCACTCTGCTCATTGCACTAATGTGCTATTGTCTCAATCTGTCTGTTTTTGTTCATATTCAATTCAATTTTCAATTCAATTTTATTTATATAGCGCCAAATCACAACAACAGTTATCTCACAGCGCTTTTCATAAAGAGCAGGTCTAGACCATACTCTAAAGTTATTTACAGAAGCCCAACAATTCCCACCAAGAGCAGCACTAGGCGACACAGGCAAGGAAAAACTTCCTTTAAGAGGCAGAAACCTCGAGCAGAACCATGGCTCAGGGTGGGCGGCCATCTGCCTCGACCGGTTGGGGGTGAGGGGGAGAGAGAGAGAGAGCAAGAGAAAGAGAGAGAGAGAGAGAGAGAGAGAGAGAGAGAGAGCAGAGGGAGGAAGCCTACACAGTATACACATAGAGGTACAGACAATAAAGGTAATGTTGCTATAGACTGAATGAAAAATGGTACAGATATTTATAGTAATGTTAATGATAATAATAATAACAGTAATAATAGCAATAGGACTAGTAATAGCAGTTGCAACTGTAGCAGAGGGCGTCCGAGCAGGAACACGGGGCAGCAGGAGACTCCCAACCACAGATCCAGACTCCACAGCTCCAGAGCCAGCAACACCCGCGAGGAAGCGACAGGAGGGGGAAGCACACGACCACGGGAAAGGGAAGAAGTCGAGTTAGTAACATGCATTAATGGGATGAGGTTGCACTCAGAGAGAAAGAGAGAAGAGGAGAGAGGAGCTCAGTGCATCATAGTGTGTATCTATGTATTCTCTATACTGTAGCCTGTGTTAGACCATTATTGTATTACTGTTTAAGTGTGAGGTTGTGATGGAGCAGTGGATAAGACACATGCCTTTGGTGTGAGAGACCTGGGTTTGAATCCACTGTGAGACATTTTTGGGCACACATATATATGTTTGTGTGCTATATATATATCTATATCTCTCTATATATATATAGATATATATATATAGATATATATATATATAGATATATAGATATATAGATATATTGCACACAAAAGTTGCATAAAATGAAGTATTAGATCACCAGACCTCCAGATTCACCTCTTGTCTCCCCTCAAATACTGAAGCAAAGCCTTTCAACAACAAAACAACTTCATAAATTCACTAGAATGCAAAAAGTCAGTCTCTGGAGGGACACACATTTTCTGGGAGGGAAATTCACAGACACCTGGTTGGTTTAGGCAACTTAATGATTTTCAAGATGTTTGATCCTTCAGTCACAGAGCAGTTTGCTGAAACATAATAAACAGACTGTAAACACATTCTGCTCTGGTCTGTATTCCTCCAGTTTATCTGCACACTGGAATTTCAAAAACAAGTGATTTGTGATTGTGGCTAATATTTAGCTGCAGTTTTTAAAGACGCCATCAGGTGTCACAGTAGGGCTGAATAATTATTTAAAATATCTGTTTGTTCTTGACTGCAGCCACGTGGTGTTTGTGTGCTGTGAGCTGTTGTTAGTGTTTGATTAAGGTCCATTATTTCAAACGATTTATCTTTGAATAGGATGATAATGTTGTTCTTTTTTACAGAGCTGCCACTGAAACCAAAAGCTTTTCTTCATGTCTTTTACTTAAAGTTTCTCCCTCACACACAGTTGAATCGTGTGAGAGACACCTCGTATAGGAAAACCTCACGCACAGAGAGCATGGAGGGAGAGAGAGAAAGAGACCGTACCGATTGACTGACCATACCGATAAATCTGAATTTCTGTAAAATGAACTGAAAGACTGAGGAGAATCTAACTGATCTAAAGATGTGTAGCATGTCCATATTGACCAACGTTTGAACATTTATATTTGTATGAGCGATCTAAGCAGCTTAGGTTGCTCGAGCAGGTGACCCGGTGAGCTTTCAGGGTTTTTTACATCCAGAAAACTTCCATAAAAATGTGACCAGACGTTTGTGTCAATGTGAAGCCACACCAGGTCACTAAAAGGGACAGGTGGCTAACTGGGACTAGGCTTTTATCTGAAGTTTTATGGTATGTAGTGTAAAAATGGTGGAAAAAATACTGTACATTTTTGAAAAGGAGAAAAAATATTAGTTTTAAATATATAGAAAACACACAGTCTTTGCTGTAAATCCCACTAACTCCCTCTACCATCTTCTTCAGTGAGCCAACAGAGAGGGAGGAGGTGTAAAATTATAGGACAAAGAGAGAGCAGAGGAATTAACATCCTAACTTTGTTAGTTTTGCTGTTTGATACTTAAATTGTTACTATAAATTCTTTATTACAGTTTTTTCTCAGTCAGCTTTAGTGCATTTTCACATCATCCCTAACATGTGCAAAATAATAAGTGCATTTCTCAGAACAATTTGTACAAACTGCAATATACAATAGATATGTTTCTAAAGCTAGTCAGTCACTAAAAATCCTTCGTACATCTCTCAAGAGTAAATATTCATGCCAATGATCATGTCATTGTCATCAGAATGATAAGTCATTGAGTCATTGTTCACGAACAAGGTCATCAAAATGTTTAGGCATATTGTCAATGTAACTGTGTACTTTGACAGTATTACCTGGTGTAAACTTAGGCTACAGTTTGGATGACAGTTACTGTATTGAAAATGCACATGGCTGCACTTCTATGGCATATATCAATTTCAACAGTACTACTTACATATTACTGTATGGGTTATTGATTGAAAGAGACAGAAACAGGATTTTGTTTTTCACAGCTTTTACTAGTGCTACTTTATGAAAGAAAAAAACAAACTTCCTTTTGCCTTCCACCACGCATCCTCGCTCCTCTTCTTCCTCCTCTTGGCTGTTGAACCTGTTCGTTTCCTGGTCCATCCATTATTGGAAATTGCAACTATGTCTTGTGGTCTGTCTATATATGCTTGCCAACTGATTATTCGTGAGATGCACCTTTGAGCAATTTAGACAACTGGTTGATTGTTGGTTGAACTAACACTTTACATTCCTTCATGAGTGAGGGTCAATTTCACCTGCACGATTCATCAATTCACGTTTTTATACAAAAGGTCTAATAGAATTGTGTAAATTTATGCTTGACCGTTTATGACAAATATTTCAACAATTTTGCATGTAATGGCTTATGCAAGGAACTAATGTCTAGATGTTTTGAGGGGTAAGACTATTCAACAGAGAACCATCTACTATGTTTTGCTCAACATGACATGAGCAATTGAAAATGTGGCAAAAAGCTGACACTTGCACATTATCAATTGCAATGTGTACAAAAGCAATTGCAAATTGTTCAAAGGAATAAGAAATTGCTTTAATGTTGTGCACAAGTGACTAGATGATTTGGAATTTGTAAAAGTAGTATCAAGAATTGGACTTTTGATCTAAGAAATGCACCAAAGCGACTGAGAAAAACTGTAACACTTTTAATTTTTATAAATGTTGAGTCACCAAAGAGCCAAAGACAGTTCTTTATACTCTGTACAGCTTTTCTAAAAAATAAATAAAATCAATTGAATTAAAGTAATTTAATCTGATCTGGTCTGTGTGAAAATGGCAGCTGCTATAGAAATGACTGAGACTGGCCAACATCAGTCATTCAGTCCTGAGGTGAAGCATCACTGCAGGAACCTGAGGTTGATTACTGAGAGCTTCAGGCTGCAGATGGAGCTACAGATATAATGTGTTTTAACTGTTTCTACTCACACAGTTCACTGTTTAAGCAGTAGCCTCAGATCACTTCCTCCCACAGTGTCTCTGTGCAGGTAGAAACAAACCTGTGAGCTCTGTTCTGTTTCATCACTTTATCATCTAGTTTATTAGATTAACAACAGTCCACACTGAACTACAGGGAAACACTTTATTCATCTTTTAGAAGCACAAACAAAGAAAGCAAAGATCAAATACAGAACATGGGATTAAAGATTCATCTGAATTCTGTCTTAAGTTGATGTCATCAGTTATAAAGCATCCGTTCTTATCTGACATGGAACAAAACAAAGAAACATCAGAGCGTTCATCGTCTATAATGTCATTCTGCATCATTCTGATTTATCTGATCAGCAGTTTAAATGATCTTCATGCTGTTTAATGTTTCATATTTGCTGTGATATTTGTGATTTGCAGAGAAAACAGGGTGAATGACATCTAAACATTTCATTTCACTTCCATCACAAACATCATGTTCTTTCTCATCTTCAAAAGAAAACAAAGATCATCTCTAATGAGCGAGCAGAGCTTCAGCTGCTCAAGTCTTTCTTTACTGAGCTGCTGTCTGTTTTTATCAGCAAGTAATTACACAAACTATCAGGACAAAAGAAAAGAAAACACACAGCAAAAAGTCAATTATTCCCCACAAAAGAGTTTTAACAGAAGAAACAGAAGATTTTCTACAGACTGAAAAGGTGCAGGCTGAAACAGCAGCTCACTGTGCCCACCCTTTTTACAATCCTCAACTTATTAGAGGTGAAAAAGTCAAACCAAATGACACTATCTCTAATATATAATATATAAACTTTACAGAAAACACAGTGAAACAGAGAAGACCCTGAATGTTACAGAGGAAACACTTATTTTCAGTAAAATAGAGCAGAAGTTTGAAACAAATGATTGAACAGAGTCAGTGAGTTATTTAGATATTAAATAAAACATTTTGTCACTTAAAAAGTGATTTATTCACTTTTTTAAAGTTTCAATTATTGAAACTAAACGAAGACAAAAAAGAAAGAATCACATCTCAAACTGCTTTGTTGATGAGACGTTTACATGAAACAAATCCTCATGAAATACAACACCATGATTCGTCATTTTGTGTCATTAATGCCTGTATCAGGTCACTTATTTGGTTTTCATGTGTTTCCATCATTTCTTTCTTTTCATACTCAGTTTTTACATTCTTCATTTCATTTTCGTGTTTAATCAGTAACTCACTGATTTTTTTCAGATTTCCACCATTTTTGGTCACACATTTCACTAAGTCATTTATTTCTTCCTGATGTTTCTTCATCCTTTCGTTTTCATTGTAAGCTGAAAGTGCCTTTAAGAGATCATAGTTTTTTTTCATTTCTTTCTCATGCTGTTGCTTCTGAGCTTTAATCTCCTTGTTGTGTTTCTCTCTGAATTCATTGAACTCTTCAGCTTTCTGTCTGGCCTCCTCTTCATATTTCTTTTTCTGATCCTCCATTTCTTTCTTAAGTTTCTCCTCCATGTCTTTTTTCTCTTTTTCCTCTTGTTCTCTTCTGATTCTGTCCTCTTCCTTTCTTTTCTTTTCATAATTTACTATTTCCTGTTCGTATTCTTCTTGCAGTTTGCTAAATCTTCTTTCTTCCTCCTGTCGTCTCTGTTCATCTTCTTGATATCTTTGGTCCCACCATTCATTTTGTCTTTTCTCCCAGATCTCTCGTTCTTTTCTCATCTCTTCTCTGGTTTCCTTTGATTCTGACTCTGATCTTATATTTTGCTCCAAAGCTTCAACCTTTCGTTCCCACTCCAGTCGTTGAATTTCTTCCTGTTGTTTTCTCTTCCTGTCTTCTTCTTCTCTCTTTTCCTGTTCTTTCTTTCTCTCCTCACGTTCCTTCTTTATCTTCTCCTCCTTTTCTTTAAGTTCTTTTTCTCTCAGTTTTCTCTCCTTTTCAGTTTCTGCTCTCTGCTCTTCGATTCTTCTTTTCACCTCTTCCATTTCTTCCTCATGTTTTCTTTGAAGTTCCTCCCTCTCTCTCTTCATCCCTTCTTCCTTCTCCTTCAGGATCCTCTTCATTTCTTTCTTTATAGCTGCCTCGGCCTCTTGCAGCATCTCATTGGTGTAGCAGCTGCCTCCATTTTCCTTCACCATGGAGTCAATCTTGGTTATCAGCTCACTGACTTGAGTTTGGTTTTGTTTATCATAGTTATTAAACACATGGTATCTTCCTCCACAGTCAGAGATCAGCTTCTTAAAGGATTCATCACATTTATGTTCAATGTATTCTTCAATGGACACTTCATCATGCTTTAGTTTATCTCCTCCAGTTAAAAGAATGATGGTGAACTTTTCAGCATTCTTCCCAAAGCCTTCCTTGATGAGTTTTAATGTCTCCTTCTCCTCTGGTGTAAATCTGCCGATCTGTAACACCAACAGGAAGACATGTGGTCCTGGAGCCAGAAGACTGATGCATTTCACCATCTCCTCATAAACCTCTTTATGGGACAAACTATTGTCACACAGACCAGGAGTGTCGACCACAACGACCGGACGACCGTCCACTTCACTCTGTGTTTTCTGACAACGTTTGGTGACTGATGTTTGACATGCTTCAGCTTTAAACTCTTTTCTTCCTAGAATGGTGTTTCCTGCAGAGCTCTTTCCACAGCCAGTCTTCCCTATCAGCACAATCCGGAGACTCTCTGGGCTCTGCTCCTCATCATCACCTGTGAAGAAGACCTAGAGTTACTTTAAATATTCTCAGCAGCTACAGTGAAGACTGTGATGATCAACATGGTTCCGGATACAGAAAAACATTTTAATTCAAAGTACTTACAAGTGATCTTGTTCGTCTTCATCAGCCTCTCAAGTTTTATGACCTTTTCCATTTGTGCACGTGTAAATGTTACAGCTGTATAGCAGGATGGTTTATTTTCAGATTGTCTCATCTTTTCCACCATGTCCAGCAGCTCTGGGGTCTGCTGCTTGTCCTTGATGTTGAGAACAACATATCTTCCTCCACAGCTCTGACAGAGCTCCTGGATGTCCTTGTTTTCCTTTACAAAGTTAACAACAGCTGGAGCTGCAGGATCTGACTTCACAGTGAACAGAATCATGGTGAAGTCATTGACTCGAGAGCTGAATGTGTTCTGGATGGTCTCTAACTCTCCCTTGTCTTCATCAGTGAGGGGACCCACAGGTAGGACCAGGATGAAGGCATGGACGCCCTCAGGATCACAGAGGGAGATACACCTGAGTGATTCCTCCATCACTGCCTCCTGAGATTTTCCATACAAGGCAGGCAGCTCCACCAGGGAAACCCAACGTCCACACACCTGATGTTTAACACACTCTGATGAGTTGGAGACTGAATGAAACTCTGTCTGAGCTAAAATGGCCTTGGCTGCTGAAGTCTTCTCTGCTCCTCTCCTCCCACACAGAACCAGGTTTAAAGCTGGTTTGATGCGCTCAGACTTTGGTCTGATGGTCTCTCCAGTGAAGGTGAGGAAGGTTCCTTTGTTTTCATGGACAATGTTCTCAATCTTCTCCATTAACTGTCTGTGGTCATTTTCCAACATCCTGTAGTGTCTTCCTCCACAGTCTTCAAGCAGCTGGCTGACAGAGTCACTTGTTCCATCATGTGTCATGATGACCATTGAGTGTTTAAAAGCATCTTGACCAAACAAACTCAGGATGAACTTCAGTGTTTGTCTGTTCTCCTCAGTGAAATCAGAAGGCTTCACTAACAGCAGCAGAACATTTGGTCCAGGAGGACAAAGACTGATGCTCCTCCTCATCTCTTCTCTCACTCTCTCCTCAGTCAGACTGAAGATGTTTGGAGTTTTCACAACTGTGACTGGTTTTCCTCTCCACTCTCCACAGACAGCTTCAGTCTGTTCGCTTGTCAAGAGGTTTAGGACATGAAACTCATTTTTTCCAGTGATGATTTTTCCCAGTGTTGTTTTTTTGACATCACTTTTTCCAGTTAACACTATCCTGAGTTTACCTGCTGTAATAAATAAATATGATTTCAACATTACCTTCCAAGATTGCAATGAGCATATTTTCATCACATTATTTCTTTATTATTCTTCCTTTCCATTTTTATCTTATCTATTTCCCCCAATGGTATCTACTTCTGTCTCCTCTTTTTCCATTTCTGCCTCATTATGTAAATTGGGGCCTTATACAAGTAGTGTCTGTGTTCCATCTTCCTCTCACGCATCTTTTAAAAAAATGTTGACAAATAATTCAATTAACTGCTTTACACTTTAAGTGGCGCTAATTAGCAGAGTTTCAGGAGTGGACCACACATCAACCACGTCCTCCCCTGCATTTCCATAAATACCCACACGTCCTAACTCCCCCCCTTCGTTCTCGTATCCTGTATCCCTCCCCCCACCCCTTTCTCTGTCCTGCCTCCTAATCTTCCTCTCCATAGGGTTATGAGGGGGTCCATCGTGCCCGGGTGCTATGGCGGATTTCCCTATCGTAGCTTCCCCACAATGCTTCGAACGTCTCTTTGACAATCGCAAGTTTTGTACATCTTCTGTTTCGATCATCAGTAAATCATTTAATCATACCTGTTGATTGTGTGGTCCTTGCTAGTGAAACTGTGGAGGTGCATGCATGCATGAGAACCAACCCGTTCTCACTCCCATCTTGTCACATATTGATGCTTGGCCAAGGCCCTTTTGTGTCGCTTTTCAGCGACATGGGTACCCCTTTTGCATAATTTTTTCACGTTTAGGCCGCTGCGGTCAAGTTAGCAATGCTAAACAACAACAAATATGTAACGTCCAGTTAGACTTTCAAAATAAAACGCTACCATTTTGAAACGGCGCTAAAGGTGTAGGCACAAAAAGGTACTTGGTTGGGTTTAGGTAACAAAACTACTAGGTTAAGGTTAGGAAAACATCATGGTTTCACTTAAAATAACTACATAAATGATAATGTAGATAAATGTTAAAAATATGCTATTTTTGCCTTTTATCCTTCAATAATGTTTTTAATTTTAAATTAAATTTGCAAAGAAAGTTTTCTATTCACGTTTTTATTTCATGAAAAATTTCAAAAAATAATTGTAGTTATTTTACTACTACACTACCATTACATTTTTCCTGTTGCGCACCCCCTAGAGGCAGCTCATGCTTCCCAAGGGGTGCGCGCACCACTTTTTGGGAATCGCTGGCCTCTCCTGTGGCCTTGAGATAATTATAAATTATTTTTTATCATTCAGTGACCCTTCAGGGGTGCCGTACCATCTGAAATTAGCAAGGCTTGTTTAACTCTGTAGTCTGACTCGTCAACAAATAGGCTAGAAGTTCTATCCCTTGTCCCTTGAGACACTGACACCCTTATTTACATAATGAGGCAGAAATGCATAGAGAAACAGAAAAACAGAAGAGAGAAATAAATAGCATTGGGGAAAGAAATAGCATAGAAAATGCAAAGAATAATACAGGGAAAAATAATAAAATAAATGCATAAATAAACACATTTAAAAATAACTAATTAATAAACAAAGTTGAATATTATAAATAATAATAAATAAGGTAATTAATACAAAAGGTGAACAAGTAGAAATATATAGGAAGCAACTTAAAATGACCTAAATATATTTTTTAATGTATTTTTGATTCATTTAAGATGATGTTTATTTATTTAGCATTTATTTATTTATGTATTTATTTTCGATTGTGTCAGACTCCGTCCTCCATACTTGGTAACAGCTATGTCTCATTGCTGCTTGCGGTTATACCAGTGCATCCAGGTATTCACTAAAATATTCCATTACAGTTTTCTGGCACAAGATATCAACTTTAATTGAGCAAAACATTTACTTACTTGAAGTTGTACTTTCTGTCCTGGATGTCAACCCTGTAAATCAAGAATAAACAAATATCATGATATAATGATTATATTATAATTTGTTAATTATATGATAATTAACAAAACTCCAATCATATGTCAGAATGTTTTCTCAGTTTACCTGAAGCATCATCACTGTCCAAGATAGTTTTCTTCTGTGTTATATTTGGATGATCACCTGGTAAAGCAGTTGTTGCATCCTCAAACACATCAAAGCTGACATGCTCTCCATTGTTCTCCTTCACAATTTGACAGAGGCGAGTTAACAGCTCTGGATGTTCAAGGTTTTTCCTCCACAGAAACCCGTAGTGACATTTTCTGATCATCTCCTTTAAGGGCAGATGGGTCATATATTTTTCCATGAAACCTGAGCTCTCATCTGTGGGTGTTGATATCAGAACCAGTGAATGATCAAATGTTCGATCACTGAAGAGTTTCAGGACTCTGCAGAGCCTCAGTTTATGTTCCTCAGTGAAGTCTTCAGGCTGTAGAACCAGCAGGAACACATGAGGTCCAGGACCAGAGAGACTCACACAGTTTGTCACATGTTCTGTCAGTTCGTCTTCAGAGATATTGGAATGCAGCAGATCTGGGGTGTTGATGAGAACTATTTCTTTCCCCTCCAACTGTCCTCTTTCTCTCAGACAGCGGTCTGGTTCTTCCTCAGTGCTGAACACGGTCTCTCTCAATATGAAGTTCCCCACTGAACTCCTCTCAGACCAGCTGTTCCCCAGCAGAACAACCGTCAGCTCAGACACTGAAAAGAAAACACTGAATTAGAACCGGGAACCAACTCCCTGCACGCACAGAAAAAATATACACTTGCAGATACACTAGTAGGTTACTTCACATTCTTTTGAGGCGGCTGTTGCTCAGGAGCTAAAGCGGGTTGCCTGTCAATCGTAAGATCAGCGGTTCAATCCACGGCTCCTCCAGGCTGCATGTCAAAGTGTCCTTGGCCAAGACACTGAATCCAAAATTTCCCCATGTTGTGCATTCAGAGATGATGTTCTGTATACCTTGGTTGTAACAAGTGTTATTTGAGTTACTGTTGCCATTCTGTCTTCTCAAACCAGCCTGCCCATTCTACACTGACCTTTTTGTCCACACAACTGCTGTTCACTGGATACAGTATATTCTGTTTTTGGACCATTCTCTGTAAAACCTAGAGATGGTTGTGTAAAGGTGAGAAGGTGTGTTAAATATGTATAAGCTATACACATATGGTGGACCTAATTCAAATAGAAGTTGTACTATGTGCACTTTATATGTGCTCCCGGTTCCACCTGACAGTAAGAGATCAGCTTTGTCTCATCTAGTGTTATCAGCTGTATATTATATAGTCTTGTTTTATGCGGGCCTGACTGATGGTGACAAGCTCATCAAATATTGAAGGGCCTTCTAGGCACAGCTGCAGATAAAAGGCCAGAGAAAGAGAAGATTTAGCCCTAATTGGGGATTCAAGCAGTGAAGCTGTCTCAATGGGACATTCCCTGTTTAAATAAAGGTTTATATACACACACATATTTATATGATTCTGAAACTAGACACTCTAATGCATTTGTCCTCTTTATCTACAATGACAACCGGGGGAGTTTTTTCCAGGTCGAAACAAAAAACCAGTACAGCGCAGGCTTCAGTAAACTAAAATCTAATACTTACAATATCCTTTCTTTTTAATGTGTGTCTGTATGGTGATAAATCAAATTAATTACACTAGTTCATTGGTGCCCTGTACCAGACAACAACTTTTGTAGTCAGGTCACTATTCTACAGCAAAACAGTCAGACACAACAGTACACCATCATGACGCTCACACCCACACAATTTTAAAGCAGAACCAAAGACACCATCATAAAATACAGTCTGCACTATCATCTCTAAATCCTAATTTTCATAATTTAGAGAAAGTGTGCAAGTTCTAGTGACATCTAGTGGTGAGGGTTGCAAATTGAACCCCCCTCCTCCATCCAAGCGAGTAGTATAGCTACAGTGCCTGAGACAGGACAAAGGGGCTGGGGAACAGGGCCCTGCAGCTGTGAATGGCAAGATCAGAGCCATCCGACTCCCACTCTTCTGAAAACTCCTCCTCGTCCTGACTCGCAAAGCTATCCGTGTGTGAGACCCATAAAATACATAAAATTTTGCCCTGCCTGACAAGTGTGTGCAAAGTTTAATGAGTTTTCGATCACGTCTAGGCTGAAAAAAAATGAGGTTAATTTGCAGAAAAAAATATAATTCCTTCAGTTTCAATAGAGTCCTCACATGTTTCATGCTCAGGTGCTAATAACAAATGAAAATGCTTTGAGAAAGGTTTATCTTCACAATAAGAAAACATGCAATTAATAAATATATGGACAAAACAATTTTGAATTGTCCAAAAGAACTTAAGCTGAAAAAACTAAACATGCTACAGATTATAAAATAACCCCCAAAACATGCATGCTCTGACCAGCAAATTTAACAACATCTTGACACAGTTTTTTTGCACTGAATATTTCTTCAAAATAGTCTTAAATAAGCACCTGTTGTTTTTGTGAACCCTATATTGTGTAGTCTCGTGAGCTGAGTGTATCATAACCCCCCTAATCTAAGCACTTATGTCACTACCACTTTTTCAACACAGAGTGATACCCTTGACATGGCCAGGTTGTTTGTGTATGTTTGTGTGTGTGTGTGTGTCTCTGTCTATGTTTTGTTGCAGGGGAACTTCCTGTTGGAGTGGAGCTAAGGCCATCAGGCAGATAGGAGGCAGCTGGCCACTTTCTCCAGACTGCATAAAGCATAGCCTAAACCTGGTCCCCAGCACCATTGCTTTGTTGTGCTTTTGTTCATTTACTTAATCTGGTGCTATGCTTTGTCAGCCACACTTGTTAAGCTTTAAAATTAGTTGTCATGTTTGTTAAATTTTACCACTTTTGTCAATAAACAAACTTTTCTGGTAATCCCTTTAATATGGTGTCCTCTATTTGTTGTGGCCTCTGAGCCGGGCCATAACAGCAGCAAAATACCTGCCACGTGTGAGATTGATTGGATGAACAGTTCTTGACATAACTGAAACACACACACAATTTCGTTTGGTTATGCAGCTGTAACACCAAAATGTGTGACCTATCAGATTCTGTGACCAAAACCCAAACGACGATGTTTTCCTAACCATAACCAAGTACTTTTGGTACCTAAACCCAACCAACCCGCAGCCGCTTCATATCGTCAACAAAGCCTCAGGCGCTTAACTTCCCATTTGGGTCACAGAATCTGATAGGTCACAGATTTTATAGACACGGCTTTTCCAAAGCGTATATGTGACGCATGAGAACAGGCTGAATAAACAACCTTGTAGGCTACATTTCTTCCTTTTAGAGAGATGCATATTCAAAGTTACTCACTGTTGGGTGACAGGATGCTAAAGTGGTTTCTTTGTTTTCCAGGTTTCAGATCACCTCCCTCTGCAAAAACAATTGAACAATTACAGAAAACAAGAACACAACAAATAGTGAACAGTAGTCACAATCAACCATAACTTTTAAACGTATAGCATACTTTTAGGCATAAAAGCTTTACATTTGGACCCATATGTAGGAGCCACCTGTAAGTCTCTCATGTGTTCTATGTTGAGTCAATCATATTATTCACTGCACTGGGATCTGTAACTTAGAGGGACCTATTTTTTCTGTTAGTGTTTTCAGTCTCTCTGTGTTTAGTCCCTTGCGGCTGTAAATTTTGTTTTGCAATGTCTACAGCCATTTAGTCAACAGAAATGTATTATACCAGAGTGGTGTTCTACCGAAATGAGCTGTTCATCACGGATTCCGTGGATCGCAATGGAATGCTTTGGATATCAGAGGAAAACGCGGAAATGCTTGGAGCTCCGCTGTAGGCTATTGGATGGCGGTTCATTCATTACCTCTCGGAGGATAAAGACTGTAGAATGTAGTAACTTAGTGGCAATTTGTGCTGTGTAAGTTGTTTATTTGAATACAGTGTAAATAGGTTACTGCCGCTTGTCCATAGGGGGGCACATTGTTGCTTGCTTGTGTTGTTTATTGTTGGTCTTTGGATGTGGTTGTGAGGCACCGGTGGATTGATTGATTGATTGATTGATTGGTGTGGGTTCTTAAATGATTTGTGGTACATTGGGAAATGGTAACAAGTGGATCAAAATTAAATTCAGATGTCAATGGCTCAGTGATGGATGAGCAAAAGAGATCAATTATACTCACTTTCAAGGCCTTGGGGAATAAAATTGAAACACTACCAAAGGAACATAGAAAAAAGGTTCACAAAATAAAAGGTCTAATACAAACAATAGACTAACCTACCCAAACAGTCCACCTACTTAACAACACTGAGTTAAAAAAAATAGTCTGTGACTTGTTGTAAAGGACAATATTATAAATAAATATAAAATACTGTTATATTTACAAGCAGTGCATCACACATGGCTTGATAAGGAAACTTTCTCAACTGACACATTCAAAACGGCATCAATTTTTAAACATCATTTTTCCTCCTGTTCACCTTATTTATGAGAATAAGTTGCACTGCATGCATGTATTAATATATGATTCCTGATTAAACTGTCCAACATGTTTGAGGTTTGCAGAAACAGATATCTTCGTGTAGTGGCGATATGTCCTCAATTTAAATCAAACAAGAAAGCAAATAAAGTAAAACAAACTCAAAATCAAATGGCCACTGAGGCACCTAAGCAACAAATCTAACGCAGGGAAAAATATGTCCAATGTCCATCCATAGCGTTTTTGCGGTTTATTTCCGTTTCCGTCCAACATGTGACTACCCCTATATGTAGATTCACATGCAAAAAAGATGCCCTATACCTTCAGAACAAAAGCCCCCCCAAAATACTCTAAATTAACTAAAATAATAACATTAATATTCTACATTCACGTCAATAAAATAATAAAATAATCATGCTGATTATTTAAGGCTAAACAACAATGCAATAAAGTGTTTAATTATTAAATTAAATTACAAAACAAGGGAGTAGCTCCAGCACTCCGTTTGTGTTTATTGTCCTCAGTCATGGTTCTTTTGAGCCCGCAAATTACTTTAACTTAGCCTATGTTTTTTTTTATTATGCGCTTAGAAAGGCTTTAATGAATATTACTCTGGGGTAATATTTCTATTTGTTTTACACAATAGTGGGCCTATTCATTTCAAACAGTTTCATCCTTCTTTCATCTGAGTTGCCCTTTCTCTTTTCTCCTCTTTATGTGCGGAGCATGGCTCCAGAGTTTGCGTGGACGACCGCACATTCTCACATCAAGTTTTTTTTTTTATACATCAGAACCTTTGCTTGGGAAGTGGCGTGCGCACGTTTCCATCCCTATTTGTACATACGCACCGACCATAAATGAGACCCCAGATGTTGCAGTTGTCAAAATGTCTCTGCTTGAACAAGAAACTGGAGAACAACAAAAAATCTAGGAATAAAAGGAAAAATGTGAGTTTCAGGCCTATATTTCTTTCCCTGTATGTCTCACACACAAACACCCACATAATCCCCTCTAGCATTTGCATTTTATCAAATAAAACTATTTGTTTATGTAAATAGCACTGCGGACAGGTGAAAACAGAGAGGGAGCCTGAGAAAACAGTCTTTGTTCACCAGTTTAGCTCGATCTGTTGTAGTTATCATTTAAGCTGCTAGCAGCAGAAAAACTTAAGTGACTGTCATACTTTCAGGCAGCTTGCACCCGCAGCAATATTATTTGTATAGCCTACAGAGTAGTAGTAGCCTACTTGCTGAAGTGGTTGAACTCCTTGGTTACCACAAAGCCATGTCACTCCCCAGGCCTAACATGGATAGGCTTTCTGTCCAAGCCAAAAACAACAACAACAAAACAGAAGCTTCTTGGTTTGTTGTGTATGTAGATCAATTGGGGTTGAACACACAACAACGCTTGATGCAGCGGAGCAGACAATTTTCAAGAAAAAGAACTAAGCTTGCACTCAAACATAAACATACGTAGGACTGCGCATTGGAATAGCTGCTGTCGGCATACATGCTAATGTTAAAAATACTAAACACCTAGGCCTATATTCAGGGATAGCCCATTAATTCATAGTTTTCCTTTATCATGATTTTATTACCGCCAATGTTTAACAACCCATTGGCCTGTTGTTAGTAGCCACCGATTCACTACAACCTGCTTTTCATAATGTCATAATCAGTTTTATGACATTGTAAACTCAGTAAGTCTCTCCATCCATTCATCAACATGTCTAATGAGTTACAGCGAGTTTGTTCGTCTGTTTTGTTTACTTTGGTGGAGTTTACTCACCAGCTGATTCTTGCTGCTCCATCAACCCGGCGATGAAGCGAAAGTATTGCTGCGTTACAGGCAACTCTGTACTGGGAAATTTCCCACCCCCACTAGAAAAACTATCCTGAGCAGCCACTTGAAGTCGGTTCCTACTTGTGAACTTCGGAGAAAAATTTGTACCCGACTTCACGGTAGCAGCTGAATGATGCCGAAAACAACGTCAGCGCCCATGGAAGCTCACACTGTAAATGGTAAACCATAAACTAAACAGCAACATAGCGTAGCCTACATTTGCATGTATTTAAATTAAAATAATACCGCGATCATGTAGTAAACCCTGTTCTGCATGTATATTGATGTAGAAATATGTTTTGCACATTAGGTAGCTGGTTACAGTAAAGAATCTCATAAAGTCTTTTCTGCATAAAAGTTATTGTTAAAAATGCCAAAACATTACGAAGTGCAACCTACAATATTGACTGACTTGAGCGCCTCCAACTTGTATAGCCAGAAGTGTACAGAACTAGTAACATATGGGATATTTATGTCAGTTGTTGCAGTTAAACTTCCTTTTAATTAACACCTAAAGCACTGCTGAGGGTGCAACTGTGTGTTCACTTTGTCGCGGTCAGCCATGATTTCCGTTCACTTTGGCGTCATGCACCACCATGCACCTGGAGCGGCTTTGAGGTCGAAATATCCCGGATTACGACCAGTCTCCAACGCTCCATAAGCCAAGGGTTGACCAAAGGTGCGTTTTAACCGTTTGTTTTTTAGATATAATTAACAAAGGCAAACCAGAAGCGGATCGTTTTTTCCGTTTTCAATTTTGGGCCCAAAGCGAAAAAAAAACAAACAATATTAGGTTTGATTTTTCGGTTTTTTAATCTAAACAACAATGAAATAAAGTCATTTAATTATTAAATTAAATTACAATTTAATTATTAAATTAAATTACAAAACAAGGGAGTAGCTCCAGCACTCCGTTTGTGTTTATTGTCCTCAGTCATGGTTCTTTTGAGCCCATAAATTACTTTAACTTAGCCTATGTTTTTTTTTTATTAGCACTTAGAAGGCTTTAATGAATATTACTCTGGGGTAATATTTCTATTTGTTTTACACAATAGTGGGCCTATTCATTTCAAACAGTTTCATCCTTCTTTCATCTGAGTTGCCCTTTCTCTTTTCTCCTCTTTGTAATGCTGGAGCATGGCTCAGAGTTTCTGTGGACGACCGCACATTCTCACATCAAGTTTTTTTTTTATACATCACAACCTTTGCTTGGGAAGTGAAGCGTGCGCGCGTTCCATCCCTATTTGTACATACGCACCGACCATAAATGAGACCCCAGATGTTGCAGTTGTCAAAATGTCTCTGCTTGAACAAGAAACTGGAGAACAACAAAAATCTAGGAATAAAAGGAAAAATGTGAGTTTCAGGCCTATATTTCTTTCCCTGTATGTCTCACACACAAACACCCACATAATCCCCTCTAGCATTTGCATTTTATCAAATAAAACTATTTGTTTATGTAAATAGCACTGCGGACAGGTGAAAACAGAGAGGAGCCTGAGAAAACAGTCTTTGTTCACCAGTTTAGCTCGATCTGTTGTAGTTATCATTTAAGCTGCTAGCAGCAGAAAAACTTAAGTGACTGTCATACTTTCAGGCAGCTTGCACCCGCAGCAATATTATTTGTATAGCCTACAGAGTAGTAGTAGCCTACTTGCTGAAGTGGTTGAACTCCTTGGTTACCACAAAGCCATGTCACTCCCCAGGCCTAACATGGATAGGCTTTCTGTCCAAGCCAAAAACAACAACAACAAAACAGAAGCTTCTTGGTTGTTGTGTATGTCGTCAATTGGGGGTTGAACACACAACAACGCTTGATGCAGCGGAGCGAGACAATTTTCAAGAAAAAAGAACTAAGCTTGCACTCAAACATAAACATACGTGGGACTGCGCATTGGAATAGCTGCTGTCGGCATACATGCTAATGTTAAAAATACTAAACACCTAGGCCTATATTCAGGGATAGCCCATTAATTCATAGTTTTCCTTTATCATGATTTTATTACCGCCAATGTTTAACAACCCATTGGCCTGTTGTTAGTAGCCACCGATTCACTACAACCTGCTTTTCATAATGTCATAATCAGTTTTATGACATTGTAAACTCGTAAGTCTCTCCATCCATTCATCAACATGTCTAATGAGTTACAGCGAAGTTTGTTCGTCTGTTTTGTTTACTTTGGTGGAGTTTACTCACCAGCTGATTCTTGCTGCTCCATCAACCGGCGATGAAAGCGAAAGTATTGCTGCGTTACAGGCAACTCTGTACTGGGAAATTTCCCACCCCCACTAGAAAAACTATCCTGAACGCCACTTGAAGTCGGATTTCCTACTTGTGAACTTCGGAGAAAAAATTTGTACCCGACTTCCGCGGTAGCAGCTGAATGATGCCGAAAACAACGTCAGCGCCATGGAAGCTCACACTGTAAATGGTAAACCATAAACTAAACAGCAACATAAGCGTAGCCTACATTTGCATGTATTTAAATTAAAATAATACACGATCATGTAGTAAACCCTGTTCTGCATGTATATTGATGTAGAAATATGTTTTGCACATTAGGTAGCTGGTTACAGTAAAGAATCTCATAAAGTCTTTTCTGCATAAAAGTTATTGTTAAAAATGCCAAAACATTACGAAGTGCAACCTACAATATTGACTGACTTGAGCGCCACCAACTTGTATAGCCAGAAGTGTACAGAACTAGTAACATATGGGATATTTATGTCAGTTGTTGCAGTTAAACTTCCTTTTAATTAACACCTAAAGCACTGCTGAGGGTGCAACTGTGTGTTCACTTTGTCACGGTCAGCCATGATTTCCGTTCACTTTCGGCGTCATGCACCACCATGCACCTGGAACGCTTTGAGGTCGAAATATCCCAGTTACGACCAGTCTCCAACGCTCCATAAGCCAAGGGTTGACCAAGGTACGTTTTAACCGTTTGTTTTTTAGATATAATTAACAAAGGCAAACCAGAAACGGATCGTTTTTTTCCGTTTTTTCAATTTTGGGCCCAAAACGAAAAAAAAACAAACAATATTCGGTTTGATTTTTCGGTTTTTTAATCTAAACAACAATGAAATAAAGTCATTTAATTATTAAATTAAATTACAATTTAATTATTAAATTAAATTACAAAACAAGGGAGTAGCTCCAGCACTCCGTTTGTGTTTATTGTCCTCAGTCATGGTTCTTTTTGAGCCCCGCAAATTACTTTAACTTAGCCTATGTTTTTTTTTTATTGCGCACTTAGAAAGGCTTTAATGAATATTACTCTGGGGTAATATTTCTATTTGTTTTACACAATAGTGGGCCTATTCATTTCAAACAGTTTCATCCTTCTTTCATCTGAGTTGCCCTTTCTCTTTTCTCCTCTTTATGTGCGGGCGCATGGCTCAGAGTTTGCGTGGACGACCGCACATTCTCACATCAAGTTTTTTTTTTTATACATCACAACCTTTGCTTGGGAAGTGAAGCGTGCGACGCTTCCATCCCTATTTGTACATACGCTTACCGACCATAAATGAGACCCCAGATGTTGCAGTTGTCAAAATGTCTCTGCTTGAACAAGAAACTGGAGAACAACAAAAAATCTAGGAATAAAAGGAAAAATGTGAGTTTCAGGCCTATATTTCTTTCCCTGTATGTCTCACACACAAACACCCACATAATCCCCTCTAGCATTTGCATTTTATCAAATAAAACTATTTGTTTATGTAAATAGCACTGCTGGACAGGTGAAAACAGAGAGGAGCCTGAGAAAACAGTCTTTGTTCACCAGTTTAGCTCGATCTGTTGTAGTTATCATTTAAGCTGCTAGCAGCAGAAAAACTTAAGTGACTGTCATACTTTCAGGCAGCTTGCACCCGCAGCAATATTATTTGTATAGCCTACAGAGTAGTAGTAGCCTACTTGCTGAAGTGGTTGAACTCCTTGGTTACCACAAAGCCATGTCACTCCCAGGCCTAACATGGATAGGCTTTCTGTCCAAGCCAAAAACAACAACAACAAAACAGAAGCTTCTTGGTTTGTTGTGTATGTAGATCAATTGGGGTTGAACACACAACAACGCTTGATGCAGCCGGAGCAGACAATTTTCAAGAAAAAAGAACTAAGCTTGCACTCAAACATAAACATCATTGGGACTGCGCATTGGAATAGCTGCTGTCGGCATACATGCTAATGTTAAAAATACTAAACACCTAGGCCTATATTCAGGGATAGCCCATTAATTCATAGTTTTCCTTTATCATGATTTTATTACCGCTAATGTTTAACAACCCATTGGCCTGTTGTTAGTAGCCACCGATTCACTACAACCTGCTTTTCATAATGTCATAATCAGTTTTATGACATTGTAAACTCAATAAGTCTCTCCATCCATTCATCAACATGTCTAATGAGTTACAGCGAGTTTGTTCGTCTGTTTTTGTTTACTTTGGTGGAGTTTACTCACCAGCTGATTCTTGCTGCTCCATCAACCCGGCGATGAAGCGAAAGTATTGCTGCGTTACAGGCAACTCTGTACTGGGAAATTTCCCACCCCACTAGAAAAACTATCCTGAGCGCCACTTGAAGTCGGATTCCTACTTGTGAACTTCGGAGAAAAAATTTGTACCCGACTTCACGAGTAGCAGCTGAATGATGCCCGAAAACAACGTCAGCCCATGGAAGCTCACACTGTAAATGGTAAACCATAAACTAAACAGCAACATAGCGTAGCCTACATTTGCATGTATTTAAATTAAAATAATACACGATCATGTAGTAAACCCTGTTCTGCATGTATATTGATGTAGAAATATGTTTTGCACATTAGGTAGCTGGTTACAGTAAAGAATCTCATAAAGTCTTTTCTGCATAAAAGTTATTGTTAAAAATGCCAAAACATTACAAGTGCAACCTACAATATTGACTGACTTGAGCTACCAACTTGTATAGCCAGAAGTGTACAGAACTAGTAACATATGGGATATTTATGTCCAGTTGTTGCAGTTAAACTTCCTTTTAATTAACACCTAAAGCACTGCTGAGGGTGCAACTGTGTGTTCACTTTGTCACGGTCAGCCATGATTTCCGTTCACTTTCGGCGTCATGCACCACCATGCACCTGGAGCAGCTTTGAGGTCGAAATATCCCAGTTACGACCAGTCTCCAGCGCTCCATAAGCCAAGGGTTGACCAAGGTGCGTTTTAACCGTTTGTTTTTAGATATAATTAACAAAGGCAAACCAGAAGCGGATCGTTTTTTTCCGTTTTTCAATTTTGGGCCCAAAGCGAAAAAAAACAAACAATATTCAGGTTTGATTTTTCGGTTTTTAATCTAAACAACAATGAAATAAAGTCATTTAATTATTAAATTAAATTACAATTTAATTATTAAATTAAATTACAAAACAAGGGAGTAGCTCCAGCACTCCGTTTGTGTTTATTGTCCTCAGTCATGGTTCTTTTGAGCCCATAAAATTACTTTAACTTAGCCTATGTTTTTTTTTATTGCGCTTAGAAAGGCTTTAATGAATATTACTCTGGGGTAATATTTCTATTTGTTTTACACAATAGTGGGCCTATTCATTTCAAACAGTTTCATCCTTCTTTCATCTGAGTTGCCCTTTCTCTTTTCTCCTCTTTATGTGCGGGCGCATGGCTCAGAGTTTGCGTGGACGACCGCACATTCTCACATCAAGTTTTTTTTTTTATACATCACAACCTTTGCTTGGGAAGTGGCGTGCGCACGTTTCCATCCCTATTTGTACATACGCACCGACCATAAATGAGACCCCAGATGTTGCAGTTGTCAAAATGTCTCTGCTTGAACAAGAAACTGGAGAACAACAAAAAATCTAGGAATAAAAGGAAAAATGTGAGTTTCAGGCCTATATTTCTTTCCCTGTATGTCTCACACACAAACACCCACATAATCCCCTCTAGCATTTGCATTTTATCAAATAAAACTATTTGTTTATGTAAATAGCACTGCGGACAGGTGAAAACAGAGAGGGAGCCTGAGAAAACAGTCTTTGTTCACCAGTTTAGCTCGATCTGTTGTAGTTATCATTTAAGCTGCTAGCAGCAGAAAAACTTAAGTGACTGTCATACTTTCAGGCAGCTTGCACCCGCAGCAATATTATTTGTATAGCCTACAGAGTAGTAGTAGTACTTGCTGAAGTGGTTGAACTCCTTGGTTACCACAAAGCCATGTCACTCCCCAGGCCTAACATGGATAGGCTTTCTGTCCAAGCCAAAAACAACAACAACAAAACGTCTCGGGTTACGTAGGTAACCCTTGTTCCCCGAGAAAGGGGAGCGAGACACTGCGTCGGTGACGACACTATGGGAGCAGCCTTTAGGCGAGGCAGGGCTGAATGTGAATGAAATCACTCCAATCCTATTGGCTTAGGGAGAACGGTAGCATGTGACGGCGTAACGCATGGTATATAAGCACGCCGGCACATAGATACGTTAGCTCTTTACTATGAAGCAAGGCACTCCAGGCGGGAGAGGGCGCGAACCGGCGCAGTGTCTCGTTCCCTTTCTCGGGGAACAAGGGTTACCCTCGTAACCGAGGCGTTCCCCTCGAGGGAACTTCGAACTGCGTCGGTGGCGACACTATGGGAGCGAGATACCCACTATGCGCGCGAAAGCCCCGCCTGCCCTAAGCGTGCAGGCAACCTGAGGAGCACGACTAGAGAGAGCTCTGGTGCCGGGTGCGGAGGGAAGGTCCAGACTATAAAACCTCATGAAGGTGTGAGAGTGGCCCAGCCAGCTGCATCACAGACCTCCTGAAGAGATGCCCCAGAGGGAGAGCCGTGGAGGCTGCCATACCTCTCGTGGAGTGAGCCCTACGGCCATAGGTGAAGGCAATCTGCGCACCTGATAGGCCAGGGAGATAGTCTGCACGATCCAATTGCTGATAGTATGCTTGGAGCGGGGAGCCCAGCCTTGGGGACCCGAAACACACCAGCAATTGGTCTGCCCTCCTCCATTGAGAGGACCTCTGAGTAAATATACTCAAAGCTCTGACAGGGCAGAGCAAATGAAGCCTCTCATCTTCCGCCCGTCACATGAGGTGGAGGGATGAAGCGTCTGCAGTACCACGGGACCCTTACACTGGACTGCACCTTAGGAATGTATCCCGGAAAAGTGTGCAGGATGGCACTCCTATTCCCGGGGCAAACTCCAGGCATTGCGGAGCCACTGATAGCGCCTGGAGGTCCCCACCCTCCTCAGAGAAGTGATAGCGAGGAGAAAGGCCATCTTAAGGGTCAGGTACTTGGCCTCCAGCCGACTCAAGGGGCTCGAAGGGGCCTCAGCCAGAGCTTCGAGCACCACTGCCAGGTCCCAGGTGGGAACTCTAGGGCGAGTCGCGGGTCTCATCCCTACGGGTCCCACGGAGGAATCGAACCACCAGCGGGAGCTTTCCCAGAGACCCAGCCCTACCAAGGGTGTGGAAAGCCGATATGGCTGCCACATACACCTTGAGGGTGGATGGGGAAAGGCCAGCTGAGAAGCGGTCCTGCAGAAACTCCAGTACCTGAACCACGGGGCAGGTAACTGGGTCTAGCCTGCGTTCTCTGCACCATGTGGAGAACACCCTCCATTTGATGCCGTACATCCTCCCGTGTGGATGGGGCCCTGGAGCTAAGGAGTGTCTCGACTGCTCCTGTCGTCAGAGCCCGCCTCTGGGTACTGTGCCCCTCAAGGGCCAGACCCACAGCTGCCACAGGGCGAGGCGAGGGTGGAGAACCCGGCCCCCTCCCGGGACAACAGGTCTCTCCTCAGAGGGACCTGCCATGGCTGACCTTCTAGGAGCTCCAGCAAGTCCGAGAACCACACCCGGGTCGGCCAGAGCAGCGCTACTAGCAGTAGTTGAATACCGTCCTGGCGGACCCTCTCCAGGATCCCGGAAGCAGAGACACTGGGGAAGCAGCGTACAGGCGTAGCCTCGACCCACGAGGTGTACCATGGCGTCCAATCCTAGTGGGGCCGGTGGTGTCAGGGAAAACCACAGGGGACAGTGCGTAGTCTCTTGAGGCATAAACAGATCCACATCTATGGGCCCGAACCTTCCGCACAATGCCTCCACCACCTCGGGTGGAGTCTCCATTCCCAGGCCTCAGCCCCTGTCTCCGACAGCAAGTCTGCTCCCTGATTCTGATGTCCCGGAATGAACATTGCTCTGATGGACAGAAGCTTCCGTCGGGACCACAGGAGGATCTGGTGTGCCAGTCTGCAAAGAGGCGTGAGCATGAGACCCCCTGGTGATTCAGATAGGCCACCACTGCCGTATTGTCGGTCCTGACAAGGGCGTGGTGACCCTGGAGTTCTGGCAGGAAGCTCCTCAGAGCCGGAACACTGCCAGCATCTCGAGGCAGTTGATGTGCCATGACGAATGATGCTCCTGCCAGACCCGTGCGCCCGGCGGTCTCCCATGACAGCCCCACCCAGTGAGGGAAGCATCTGTCGAGGCGATTACGGCGACAAGATGCTCCTAACCTGGGTCCCTGGGACAAGAACCAAGGCTTCTTCCACACTGATAGTGCAGAAGACATCTGTGCGTGACACGTTACCAGGCGGAGCGGATTTCCCCTCGGGGAGAATCCCTTGGTCTTCAGCCACCACTGCAGGGCTCTCATGTGCAGTAGACCAGAAGGTATTACAGCTGGAAGCTGCCGCCATGAGGCCCAAAATCCGCTGGAAGTGTTTCCTTGTGATGGCTTGGTCCAGTTTCACTCTCTCCACCGTGGTCAGAATGGACTGGATGCGTGCTGGAGACAGCTGTGCCATGCATCGTTCCTGAGTCCCATACCACTCCTACGAACAGTGTTCTTTGGGTGGGCACCAACACACTTTTCTTCACGTTGAGCCTCAGCCCTAAGCGTTGAAGATGGCGAGAACGACATCTCGATGCGGACCGCCAAGTCCGAGACTGCGCCAGGATAAGCCAGTGCGTCGATATAATTGAGCACTCTGATGCCCTGGAGTCTCAGGGGGTTAGTGCTGCATCCATGCACTTGGTGAAGGTGCGAGGAGAGAGTGCTAGGCGAAGGGAAGGACCCGGTACTGGTATGCCACGCCCCAAAGGCGAACCTCAGGAACTTCCTGTGAGAAGGATGGATAGGGATATGGAAGTACGCATCTTTGAGATCTATGGTGACAAACCAGTCCTCGGACGGATGTGACTCCACGATGGCGGGGATGGTGAGCATCTTGAACCTGAATCTCCTCAGAGACCGGTTCAGGACCCGCAAATCCAGGATCGGGCGCAGGCCTCCGTCCTTTGGGGATGATGAAGTAGCGGCTGTAAAAACCTGACCCGCTTTCGGCGGGAGCGATCTCTACAGCCCCTTTCTCCAGTAGTGTCGCGTACTTCCTGTCCGAGCACCGAATGCTGTTCGAGGCGACTTCGGTCTGGACCAGCCCGTTGAACCTGGGTGGGCCGAACCGGAACTGCAGCCTGTATCCCACGGTGGCGGTGCTCAGGACCCAAGGGATATCTCTGATATGTCCCGCCAGGCTCCTCGCGAACACTGCCAGCGGGACCAACCCTCGGGGTTGGAGGCGGTCGCGTCGTGCTGGTCTCGGATGGTCTCCTGAAGCAAACTGGCAGGAAAAAGACCCGAGAACCCGCGGTCTGGGAGCCGAACCTCTGGCGGCTGCGCCCTCGGAGTCGGCAGAGCGGTGAAGGTTCGGTGGTGGTTAGCGTCGTCAGCCTCGGCGGCGGAAAACAACGCTATTAGCCACTCTGGAGGGGACCTCAGTC
Organism: Lepomis macrochirus; assembly: GCA_024633595.2. NCBI lineage: Eukaryota > Metazoa > Chordata > Actinopteri > Centrarchiformes > Centrarchidae > Lepomis > Lepomis macrochirus. The sequence goes on from JALXJV020000005.1 coordinate 33,120,351, forward strand.
GAGCCTCCGTGGCTGGAGCATAAAGTCAGGACCTTTCGTCTGGCTCCTCCGCGACTGAATGGCCGGTTCTTAAGTCCTGTCTGTCGGGAGGGGTTGCCGAGGCGTCGCCTGCGCCCCAGGCTGCCTGAGGGGGGGCCACGAGGCGCCACGCTCTGTTTCTGCTCCTGGCGATAGGTGCTGGTGGATGGTTGGGAAACACTTCGTTGATCCGCCGAGCGAGGACCCGCTTCGGCGGGGAAAGTATTGCTGAAGGCCTCGCCTTGCGACTTCACCCGCTGAAACCTGTCCACCACAGAGTTAACCGCGTACGCCAAATAAACCAGTGGTGGAGACAGGAGCATCCAACAGGAATCTCCTGTCCTTCTCCTTGATGTCTGATAAATTGAGCCATAAATGTCTCTCAGTGGCCACAAGAGCAGACATGGATCTCCCCACTGCACGGGCCGTCTCCTTCGTCACCCTGAGTGACAAATCCGTGGCTCTCCTTAACTCTATCATCTCCTCCTCTGTGGGGGCTCCCCTCTGCGCCATCTCCTGGAGCAAATCCGCCTGGTAAGCCTGTAACACTCCCATCGTGTGCAGACTCGCGCCAGCCTGTCCTGCTGCAGAGAACGCTTTCCCAACCAGCGCTGACGTCACCCGGCACGGTCTCGTGGGCAGCGCTGGCTTGTGGAGAGATGATGCCGTACGAGGGGAGAGATAACAGGCCAGATCCTCCTCCACCCGTGGTATGGAGCTGTAGCCATGGTCTCCAATCTCAGCCACGTTGCTGTATTCCCGCAGCTGGGGAGTAGTCAGCCGAGCAGAGAAGGGCTTTCCCCATGACTTACACAACTCGTTGTGTAAGTTCCGAAAGAATGGCAGGGGCCGACGCTGCGGCTGTGCTAGCTGGCTCCGGAGGAATCGATCATCCAATCTGCTGCTGGTGTCGGGTTTCTGCCTAGCTGGTGGCCAATCCAAGCTGAGCTTAGCCACCGCCCGCGTCACCACTTCCAGCAGCTCATCACACTCGGTCGCGTCGCTCCTCTGATGACGTCGGCCCGACATGCGGAAGTCCTCCTCCTCCTCGAGGGCGGTTAGCACGTCTAGCTCCTCAGAGCCAGAGCGCACCAGTCTCGCCGGAGAATCTTCTTCTTTTTTTTTCTTTTTTTCTTTTTTCTGCCCCCGGTCAGAAGACACTGAGAACCGGGTCCTCGTCTGCCGAGGAGAGTCGGATTCAGCGGATGAAGGCAGAGAAAGGGCCTCAGCCGTCTCAAAATCCTCCAGCAGGTCCTGCTGCGATCCCCAAGACTGAAGCTGGCGATGTGCCTCAGCAACCGCCGGGCCGAGCCACGGGAGAGCGTATCCTGCCGTCCTCCGAGAAGAGTGCCATGCGGGACCTCAGTACCCGCATGGGGAGGGCCTCGCAATGACCACAACCAGCTCCCTCGAGAGCTGCTGTAGCGTGCGGCAGGCCCAAACAAGCAACACACAGTTCATGGGAATCTCCTACCGTGAGAAACCTTTTGCAGGGAGGTGCACATCTGCGGAACTGGTTTGCCTCAGAGGACGCGCTGCTCTTCCGATCTCCATGTGAGTATCTGCTAGCCATATTCAGGATGTGGGAGCTTTCACTACAACATACGCCAAAGTGCCTGCTGAATAGAAAAAAGCTAACGTATCTATGTGCCGGCGTGCTTATATACGTCCACGGTTACGCCGTCACATGCTACCGTTCTCCCTAAGCCAATAGGATTGGAGTGATTTCATTCACATTCAGCCCTGCCTCGCCTAAAGGCGTTCCCATAGTGTCGTCACCGACGCAGTTCGAGTTCCCCTCGAAGGGGAACAGAAGCTTCTTGGTTGTTGTGTATGTCGTCAATTGGGGGTTGAACACACAACAACGCTTGATGCAGCGGAGCAGACAATTTTTCAAGAAAAAAGAACTAAGCTTGCACTCAAACATAAACATACGTAGGACTGCGCATTGGAATAGCTGCTGTCGGCATACATGCTAATGTTAAAAATACTAAACACCTAGGCCTATATTCAGGGATAGCCCATTAATTCATAGTTTTCCTTTATCATGATTTTATTACCGCAATGTTTAACAACCCATTGGCCTGTTGTTAGTAGCCACCGATTCACTACAACCTGCTTTTCATAATGTCATAATCAGTTTTTATGACATTGTAAACTCGTAAGTCTCTCCATCCATTCATCAACATGTCTAATGAGTTACAGCGAGTTTGTTCGTCTGTTTTTGTTTACTTTGGTGGAGTTTACTCACCAGCTGATTCTTGCTGCTCCATCAACCCGACGATGAAAGCGAAAGTATTGCTGCGTTACAGGCAACTCTGTACTGGGAAATTTCCCACCCCCACTAGAAAAACTATCCTGAACGCCACTTGAAGTCGGATTTCCTACTTGTGAACTTCGGAGAAAAAATTTGTACCCGACTTCACGCAGTAGCAGCTGAATGATGCCCGAAAACAACGTCAAGCCCATGGAAGCTCACACTGTAAATGGTAAACCATAAACTAAACAGCAACATAACGTAGCCTACATTTGCATGTATTTAAATTAAAATAATACACGATCATGTAGTAAACCCTGTTCTGCATGTATATTGATGTAGAAATATGTTTTGCACATTAGGTAGCTGGTTACAGTAAAGAATCTCATAAAGTCTTTTCTGCATAAAAGTTATTGTTAAAAATGCCAAAACATTACGAGTGCAACCTACAATATTGACTGACTTGAGCGCTACCAACTTGTATAGCCAGAAGTGTACAGAACTAGTAACATATGGGATATTTATGTCAGTTGTTGCAGTTAAACTTCCTTTTAATTAACACCTAAAGCACTGCTGAGGGTGCAACTGTGTGTTCACTTTGTCACGGTCAGCCATGATTTCCGTTCACTTTCGCGTCATGCACCACCATGCACCTGGAGCGGCTTTGAGGTCGAAATATCCCAGTTACGACCAGTCTCCAACGCTCCATAAGCCAAGGGTTGACCAAGGTACGTTTTAACCGTTTGTTTTTTAGATATAATTAACAAAGGCAAACCAGAAACGGATCGTTTTTTTCCGTTTTTTCAATTTTGGGCCCAAAACGAAAAAAAAACAAACAATATTCGGTTTGATTTTTCGGTTTTTTAATCTAAACAACAATGAAATAAAGTCATTTAATTATTAAATTAAATTACAATTTAATTATTAAATTAAATTACAAAACAAGGGAGTAGCTCCAGCACTCCGTTTGTGTTTATTGTCCTCAGTCATGGTTCTTTTTGAGCCCCGCAAATTACTTTAACTTAGCCTATGTTTTTTTTTATTGCGCACTTAGAAAGGCTTTAATGAATATTACTCTGGGGTAATATTTCTATTTGTTTTACACAATAGTGGGCCTATTCATTTCAAACAGTTTCATCCTTCTTTCATCTGAGTTGCCCTTTCTCTTTTCTCCTCTTTGTATGTGCGAGCGCATGGCTCAGAGTTTGCGTGGACGACCGCACATTCTCACATCAAGTTTTTTTTTTATACATCACAACCTTTGCTTGGGAAGTGGCGTGCGCACGTTTCCATCCCTATTTGTACATACGCACCGACCATAAATGAGACCCCAGATGTTGCAGTTGTCAAAATGTCTCTGCTTGAACAAGAAACTGGAGAACAACAAAAAATCTAGGAATAAAAGGAAAAATGTGAGTTTCAGGCCTATATTTCTTTCCCTGTATGTCTCACACACAAACACCCACATAATCCCCTCTAGCATTTGCATTTTATCAAATAAAACTATTTGTTTATGTAAATAGCACTGCGGACAGGTGAAAACAGAGAGGGAGCCTGAGAAAACAGTCTTTGTTCACCAGTTTAGCTCGATCTGTTGTAGTTATCATTTAAGCTGCTAGCAGCAGAAAAACTTAAGTGACTGTCATACTTTCAGGCAGCTTGCACCCGCAGCAATATTATTTGTATAGCCTACAGAGTAGTAGTAGCCTACTTGCTGAAGTGGTTGAACTCCTTGGTTACCACAAAGCCATGTCACTCCCCAGGCCTAACATGGATAGGCTTTCTGTCCAAGCCAAAAACAACAACAACAAAACAGAAGCTTCTTGGTTGTTGTGTATGTCGTCAATTGGGGGTTGAACACACAACAACGCTTGATGCAGCGGAGCAGACAATTTTTCAAGAAAAAAGAACTAAGCTTGCACTCAAACATAAACATACGTAGGACTGCGCATTGGAATAGCTGCTGTCGGCATACATGCTAATGTTAAAAATACTAAACACCTAGGCCTATATTCAGGGATAGCCCATTAATTCATAGTTTTCCTTTATCATGATTTTATTACCGCAATGTTTAACAACCCATTGGCCTGTTGTTAGTAGCCACCGATTCACTACAACCTGCTTTTCATAATGTCATAATCAGTTTTTATGACATTGTAAACTCGATGAAGTCTCTCCATCCATTCATCAACATGTCTAATGAGTTACAGCGAGTTTGTTCGTCTGTTTTGTTTACTTTGGTGGAGTTTACTCACCAGCTGATTCTTGCTGCTCCATCAACCGACGATGAAAGCGAAAGTATTGCTGCGTTACAGGCAACTCTGTACTGGGAAATTTCCCACCCCACTAGAAAAACTATCCTGAACGCCACTTGAAGTCGGATTTCCTACTTGTGAACTTCGGAGAAAAAATTTGTACCCGACTTCACGGGTAGCAGCTGAATGATGCCCGAAAACAACGCCAGCCCCATGGAAGCTCACACTGTAAATGGTAAACCATAAACTAAACAGCAACATAACGTAGCCTACATTTGCATGTATTTAAATTAAAATAATACACGATCATGTAGTAAACCCTGTTCTGCATGTATATTGATGTAGAAATATGTTTTGCACATTAGGTAGCTGGTTACAGTAAAGAATCTCATAAAGTCTTTTCTGCATAAAAGTTATTGTTAAAAATGCCAAAACATTACAGGTGCAACCTACAATATTGACTGACTTGAGCCACCAACTTGTATAGCCAGAAGTGTACAGAACTAGTAACATATGGGATATTTATGTCAGTTGTTGCAGTTAAACTTCCTTTTAATTAACACCTAAAGCACTGCTGAGGGTGCAACTGTGTGTTCACTTTGTCACGGTCAGCCATGATTTCCGCTTCACTTTCGGGCGTCATGCACCACCATGCACCTGGAACGCTTTGAGGTCGAAATATCCCAGTTACGACCAGTCTCCAACGCTCCATAAGCCAAGGGTTGACCAAGGTACGTTTTAACCGTTTGTTTTTTAGATATAATTAACAAAGGCAAACCAGAAACGGATCGTTTTTTTCCGTTTTTTCAATTTTGGGCCCAAAACGAAAAAAAAACAAACAATATTCGGTTTGATTTTTCGGTTTTTTAATCTAAACAACAATGAAATAAAGTCATTTAATTATTAAATTAAATTACAATTTAATTATTAAATTAAATTACAAAACAAGGGAGTAGCTCCAGCACTCCGTTTGTGTTTATTGTCCTCAGTCATGGTTCTTTTTGAGCCCCGCAAATTACTTTAACTTAGCCTATGTTTTTTTTTTATTGCGCACTTAGAAAGGCTTTAATGAATATTACTCTGGGGTAATATTTCTATTTGTTTTACACAATAGTGGGCCTATTCATTTCAAACAGTTTCATCCTTCTTTCATCTGAGTTGCCCTTTCTCTTTTCTCCTCTTTATGTGCGGGCGCATGGCTCAGAGTTTGCGTGGACGACCGCACATTCTCACATCAAGTTTTTTTTTTATACATCACAACCTTTGCTTGGGAAGTGGCGTGCGCACGCTTCCATCCCTATTTGTACATACGCTACCGACCATAAATGAGACCCCAGATGTTGCAGTTGTCAAAATGTCTCTGCTTGAACAAGAAACTGGAGAACAACAAAAAATCTAGGAATAAAAGGAAAAATGTGAGTTTCAGGCCTATATTTCTTTCCCTGTATGTCTCACACACAAACACCCACATAATCCCCTCTAGCATTTGCATTTTATCAAATAAAACTATTTGTTTATGTAAATAGCACTGCGGACAGGTGAAAACAGAGAGGGAGCCTGAGAAAACAGTCTTTGTTCACCAGTTTAGCTCGATCTGTTGTAGTTATCATTTAAGCTGCTAGCAGCAGAAAAACTTAAGTGACTGTCATACTTTCAGGCAGCTTGCACCCTGCAGCAATATTATTTGTATAGCCTACAGAGTAGTAGTAGCCTACTTGCTGAAGTGGTTGAACTCCTTGGTTACCACAAAGCCATGTCACTCCCCAGGCCTAACATGGATAGGCTTTCTGTCCAAGCCAAAAACAACAACAACAAAACAGAAGCTTCTTGGTTGTTGTGTATGTCGTCAATTGGGGGTTGAACACACAACAACGCTTGATGCAGCGGAGCAGACAATTTTTCAAGAAAAAAGAACTAAGCTTGCACTCAAACATAAACATACGTAGGACTGCGCATTGGAATAGCTGCTGTCGGCATACATGCTAATGTTAAAAATACTAAACACCTAGGCCTATATTCAGGGATAGCCCATTAATTCATAGTTTTCCTTTATCATGATTTTATTACCGCAATGTTTAACAACCCATTGGCCTGTTGTTAGTAGCCACCGATTCACTACAACCTGCTTTTCATAATGTCATAATCAGTTTTTATGACATTGTAAACTCGTAAGTCTCTCCATCCATTCATCAACATGTCTAATGAGTTACAGCGAGTTTGTTCGTCTGTTTTTGTTTACTTTGGTGGAGTTTACTCACCAGCTGATTCTTGCTGCTCCATCAACCGACGATGAAAGCGAAAGTATTGCTGCGTTACAGGCAACTCTGTACTGGGAAATTTCCCACCCCCCACTAGAAAAACTATCCTGAACGCCACTTGAAGTCGGATTTCCTACTTGTGAACTCGGAGAAAAAATTTGTACCCCGACTTCACGAGTAGCAGCTGAATGATGCCCGAAAACAACGTCAGCGCCCATGGAAGCTCACACTGTAAATGGTAAACCATAAACTAAACAGCAACATAACGTAGCCTACATTTGCATGTATTTAAATTAAAATAATACACGATCATGTAGTAAACCCTGTTCTGCATGTATATTGATGTAGAAATATGTTTTGCACATTAGGTAGCTGGTTACAGTAAAGAATCTCATAAAGTCTTTTCTGCATAAAAGTTATTGTTAAAAATGCCAAAACATTACGAAGTGCAACCTACAATATTGACTGACTTGAGCGCTACCAACTTGTATAGCCAGAAGTGTACAGAACTAGTAACATATGGGATATTTATGTCAGTTGTTGCAGTTAAACTTCCTTTTAATTAACACCTAAAGCACTGCTGAGGGTGCAACTGTGTGTTCACTTTGTCACGGTCAGCCATGACCAAATCCAGCACAATGCCTCGTTTTCCTTTCTTACTGACAAAACAAATTTATTACTCAATATTTCCTTTCATTGGTGGGTGGGACTTCATCAAACCCTTGCTTCTGATTGGACAGTGTTCTCCATCAGTTGTCTCTGTGCTTCAGGCTGCTCTTCAAAATGAAGGTTCTCCCAAAGAATTTCCATCCCTGCTGTGGCTCTCCCTGTTTGCCTTAAGACGATGCAATGTCTACACAAAAATATACACTTTTTATACCCAGTTAATTATCGAAAACTAATTAAATAATGCAATAAATCCGCCTTCATGATTAAGAGATTAACAGTTTATGAGGTGGCCATTCAGCTGATCAGTTTGGAGCATGTAGTTTGTGGTGCTGTTAAGCCGTAATTAATAAAACAAAGGTGTTTCTGTTATTTCGCCTCACAGATTAAGGCTTATTTTAGTGGACAGTAAAGTGTTCTCAATATTATTAAGATCGATCGCAAACCAAAAGGATTTACAGAACATGAGCAGCAGGTGTCGCCCTGCTCCTCCCTCAGCTGTGATCACCTGGAGCCACTTGAGAAAACAGAACTTCACTGAGTTCATTCTGCAGTGTTCAAAGACTCATCACACCTGATCTGGTCTAGTTAGGCTTAGTTTTATACTGAAGTCTGCCGACATTTGAAAAAAATCCTGAGGAAGAGAAAGAGGATTTGCACCTTTGCAGCCATGGATTATTATTTAGCAAAATTCTGTCTTCGCTCATCCACACCGTACCTGATGTGATTTTGAAAAATAGCCTTGATGCAAGCCAATAAGACTAAATAACCATATCATATTTTATTATTAATTACTTGCCCAGATTTGATTGAATTTTCAAATAAAACAGCTGCTTTATGGAAACGCAATGAACATAAAGCAAAAAAAAAAAAAATATTATTAAGAATTATTAGAAGCATAATCGTGATGGAGAGCCCAAATGCCAGCGCGTCACAGTTCAAGTTATTTGATGTAGCCTCAGCTTCAGACACAGAACGTTACAGAACAACTCAGACGGTCTGACCAGACTCGGCGCCAGGATGAAGTGACTGAGGGGGCAGTTAAAAATGGCGAGGGGGGCAAATCTTTATATATATCCTCCAGACCACTGGAGTCTGGAGTTGGATATGTCCAGTAGAAAAAATGGTCGAATATGTCCAGTAGAAAAAATGGTCTGTGCGCCGGGCACATAGTTAAAAAGGACTTAGTCTGGTCATGGGTGTGTAGGACATAAAATGCAATACACCAAACAGTGTCATTTCCCTTTTAAAGCCAGGTGCGCTTGTACCTTTGCGCATAATAATGGCGCATTATGAAAAACACCAGTTAACTGACTGAAGTGCAGACTCAGCAGAGAGGGGAGATGGATAGAAGTGTGGACGTGATCTACAAACCATCTGTGATCATGAAGCCTGTGTTGCTCTGCAGTTTATGAGTGAAGAATCAGAACTGCAGTCTGTTACAGACGCTGTCTCCTCTATGAACCGTCTGGAGTCTCACTGCGCTGCGTTAATATAAAGTATGATAACCGGCCGACGGTCACATCTCTGCCCTGCACCGGTTTCTTTATTTTATGTTTATTGATGTTTGAGTCTTTAACGATTTACTTTCACGATTCGAGAGGCTGCTGTCGTTCACGTGCGCAATAAGCTCGCATCAAACATCGTGGTATTTGAGCAGCAAAAATGAAAAAAGCTTAAGTTATAAACTTGACATGACAGGACAGAGGAAACTCCAGCGGGAACAGAAGTCATTTAGACTTTCTGACGGAGGACGGATCAGGAGGACGGCTGCTTTACTCCAAACAGTTTCACTGGATGAACCTGGACTGTGTGTCAGAGCTTTAGGATGTGAAGAAGAACACAGAACATCGATTAACGTTAGCTTCTGATCGATCCTGTCAGCGTTTAAGGAGATTTTAATAATCAATTAAGTTACGCTGCCTCGTGTGTAAATGCGCAGAGTGTCACAGTGATGCGCAACTATAATAACAAAAACAGAGAAATACTGTGTCATCGAGTTTAGACCTGTTTTTTGGGAGGAGGGCGAGGGTCAATGGTGAAATCGCTTTCTGCTGCCTCCATAGCAACGCGCCAACAGTGTGTCTGACCTCAGCTCATTTAAAGACCAACCCTCCCATGAGCTCACAGATGGGCGCGAGTGCATTTGCTATAACTTGGTCGCTTGGGGTGCAAATGCAAAATGAAACCAAGAAGCATCAGTGTCCTAACCTCCCCACCATCAGACAGAAAATACAACTGAGGGAGCAAAGCCCCCTCCTGCCTCCTCGTGGCACCGGGCCCGGCTCTGACCATGGGGGCGCACTGGCATTTGGGTTCCCCATCATAATAACGCGCACTCTTTCTCACAGCGCATATGTTATCGTCGCTCTCCGCCACCCCAACTCGCTGTGTTTAGCTCTCTGTTGGCCCTATCTCGCACCTGCGCGAAGCGGCTCACAGCGCAGCACAAGTGTCATTGCTTCCAACCGACGCAGTTGTCATTTTCACGCCAAGCGCGCACGTTGTTTGAACAGCGAATTATGCACTCGCCCCCCGCTGTGCGCCCATCGGAGTGTTGTTCTTAAAATAAGATGTGGTCACTCAGGCAAATTGTTGGCACATTCCTATTTTGAAGCAACAGAAAGCGACTGTACCACTGACCAAGTCAACGGCACAGTATTTCACTGTTTGTTTGTTTTTTGGTATTTTTGGGACGCATTACTCCACTTTACGCGCGAGGCACAAATATAACTAAATTCTAAAATCTCTATCAGGAATGTTAATTGATGTTCTGTGTTCAGTTTTTATATCGCTGTGAATCTGCTGTTCAATCAGTCAGTTGATGTTTTTAGATGATGCAAGCGCACGCAAATCTGATTGGTTTGTTGCATGTTGCGCCCAAAACATGGCGCGCGCTTAGATCGTTCAAACTGGGCACTGTGACTTCTTCCTCTTCACCTGCTTTGGCACAGCAGCATCAAGTCAGACTGACACATTTAAGTATACTGGTCTCTTACTTATTTAACCAAGGTACAAGTTTAGTAAACACAAATGACAACGTAGGCTATTATAGGCTTCAGTTATTATAATGATTATATTATTTACAATTAAGAGTTGGTGCCTTGACGTTCTCTCATTTACGTGGGAAACCTCTGCCGTAGACAGCGACCGTTTGAATTGCAAATTTAGTGAAACCAGAACTAAGCTTAATAATAAAATATGATATAGTTATTTAGTCTTATTGGCTTGCATCTGCCATCAAGGCTATTTTTTAAAATCACATCAGGTATTGATGGATAGAGGCTAATTGTGCTAAATGATAATCTGAGGCTACAAAGGTGTAAAACCCCTTTTTTTCCTCAGGAATTTGTTCAAATGTCGGCAGACTTGAGTATAAAACTAAGCCTATGTTTTAAAACACTGGGCTGACATAACTGACAGGGAACTGTTGCTGTTGAGGGGTTGCTATGGATGCGGCTGATGCTGTTGTGTTGATGCTGATACTACTGGAGGTGATCTGTGACTACAGATATTAAAACAACCATAGAATATATGTCAGCTGATTAAACAACTATGTGACCATAAAAACATTGTTGAGTGTTTGGGACCAGCTCACAGTGACTGAGCTGCTGTAATACTGCAGCCTCTACCAGGCTGACTGCTGGGGAGACGCTCACAGAGCTGCACACCGAGAGCTGCAGGTGGAGGAAATAAGATACCAGATTTAAAAAAGTGTGGGAAATAATCTGAGAGGGAAACATTAATGGGGAAAGAATGAGGGAGGCCACGGCAGGGTGAGAGTGAGACAAACTAATCTACAGAGGTGTGTGCGTCAGTCACTGTGAGCCAGTCCCAAACACTCAACAATCTTTACATCTTTTCATGGTCACATATTTGTTTAATCAGCTAATATATGTTTGTTTTAACAGTTCATACATTTTTCTGAAATCTTATAGGGCCATTTCTTCTTCACTCTTTACTTTGATGTCAGGAATATTATTTATTTTACATCAGCACTGACATTTTAATGTGTTTCCAGTTATTGAGTTTTTATTGTAGTTGTGCTGTTGTAAACATACTGCTGCTGTCAAAATGTAAATATATTCCACACTGTTCCTAATTTAATGATTTTTTTAAAGGACTGAAGGCTATACTCAGGGGAATAGGCTCAGAATTTTACCAATGTTTTTATACTTATTTTAAGGCACAAGGTTTTTATTAAGTTACTTTAATAATCCTGGTTCAAGTGCAAAGATTTTAGTCAAATTACATAGAAAAGATCAGACCTCTCGACGCCCATGAAACTTTTCTCCCCCAAACAGAACGAAGTGAACAGAGAACCTCTGTTTATAGTGTAGAAGTAACGTTAGCTGATGTTACTTCTACAGGCGACACACAGCGACATACACAACAACTGTGCTGCTCTCTTTGCAACAATCCACAGCCGAGTTCAGCGCAGACAAAACGTAGCTAAACACTGTATGTAGTGTTAAAGTACGCCAACTTCCCCGAGTCCGTTAATGAGAAAGAATCAGAAGGAGATGAGTCATCAGATTCCCACAATATTTTATTGAGCTCAGAAAGCAGATATATATCTGGAGACTCTGCTCTCCTCCTCACAGTCTGAGGTTCCCCACAAGAGTCTGAGGTCTTCCTGCTAAACAATGACTATATACTAGAAACCACACCCAACTGCACATCTTCCTTTGGCCTTGTTTAGGTATGTCTGGTAAAGATGTAAATCTCATGGCTGACCTATGACCTTATGTAGGTGTGCATGGAGCCTGGGCAGTGTAAAGGGCATGGTGTGTGTGAGTATGGAGGTAGGAGAAGTATATGTGTGTGTGTGTGTGTGTGTGTGTGTGTGTGTGTGTGTGTGTGTGTGTGTGTGTGTGTGTGTGTGTGTGTGTGTGTGTGAGGTGATGTATGAGTGTGAGAGTATGCTCTATATGCTCCAGAGTTTACTGGGTGAAAAGTGTGGTTCCTGTTTTCTGCACAAGCTCTGTTGTTAATTATATACTGATTAATATGATGCTAGACATTTTGTTCATATCTTATCACTACATCAATCATAACATTTAAGAGTAGGCTTAAGACTTTCCTTTTTGATAAAGCTTATAGCTAGGGCTGGCTCGGGTGAGTCCTGAACCATCCCTTAGTTATGCTGCTATAGGCTAGACTGCCGGGGGATTTCCCATGATGCACTGAGCTCCTCTCTCCTCTTCTCTCTTTCTCTCTGAGTGCAACCTCATCCCATTAATGCATGTTACTAACTCGATTTTTTCTCCCTCTCCCGTGGTCGTGTGCTTCCCCTCCTGTCCTCCCCCCTCCCCCCTCACTTCCTGCGGGTGTTGCTGGCTCTGGAGCTGTGGAGTCTGGACCTGTTGTTGGGAGTCTCCTGCTGCCCCGTGTTCCTGCTCGACGCCCTCTGCTGCAGTTGCAACTGCTGTTACTAGTCCTATTGCTATTATTACTGTTATAATTAATATCACTAAACATTACTATAAATATCTGTACCATTTTTCATTCAGTCTATAGCACCATTACCTTTATTGTCTGTACCTCTATGTGTATACTGTGTAGGTTGCCTCCCTCTGCTCTCTCTCTCCTGCTCTCTCTCTCTCTTTCTCTTGCTCTCTCCTCTCTCTCTCCCCTCACCCCCAACCGGTCGAGGCAGATGGCCGCCCACCCTGAGCCATGGTTCTGCTCGAGGTTTCTGCCTCTTAAAGGAAGTTTTTCCTTGCCTGTGTCGCCTAGTGCTGCTCTTGGTGGGAATTGTTGGGCTTCTGTAAATAACTTCAGAGTACGGTCTAGACCTGCTCTTTATGAAAAGCGCTGTGAGATAACTGTTGTTGTGATTTGGCGCTATATAAATAAAATTGAATTGAATTGAATTGAATAAGGAAATCACACTTCTAAGTATACTAAAGAGCAAAAGCAACACCTTGATGAATGTATAATCCCACATTTCCCCCATTTTGATCTCTTTTAAGAGATCACAACTCATCCCAGAGTTGATCCACCTCGTACTCAGTCACAGCCGCATTTGCCAACATGGGCATCCTGTGTACATTTAGACATTCTCGTTTTTCCATGGCTGTGGTGATTACTCTTTGGATCAAGCTATGGATGCAAAGAATACAACAACAACCACAAACAGTGATTCTTGAGATCAGGGACAAAACAGGTTTTGATTTTCAAAAAAAAAAACTTGATTATTTTAAAAAACTAAGTATACATCTTTGTTAAATGAGGCTTTGCCTATATAACTATGTGTTGGAACAACCTCCCAGTTTTATATTTTAGTCATAAATGACATGTTTGCGGGATCAGAACTAGATTTTTGTCAACACCGTCAGAGACATAGAAATGTCAAAAAAATATTTTAAATGACCTTATCACAGATATTTTTACTCTTAGCTGTTTCTTGGTTCTCTTAATTGTATACAGATGTTTTTAAATGAATCATATCTCCTTTTAAAAGTTAGATTTGCCAATGTTTAATAGTTACGGTTTAGGTTTTATGTATTAACCAATATAACATTTAATCTCCAATATGAACAGAGATAGTTGTTCGTGTTCAAATTACACATTAACTTTGAAAATGCAACACTGTTATAGACAAATATTCTTGATGGAACAAAACATGTCATCTTTTTTTTAAAAAACAACATAAAGTCCATCTGACGGAGTTGACACAAAACTGATAGTGGTGACAAACTTGTAAGAAACAGAAAAATATTTAATTCAAAATTATCATTGAACTCTCACAAATATTGTAACATTATAAGATACGAAGAAAATACATTATATAACCAATTATTTTTGGATTAACATCTCAAGGGGGTACAAGGACTAACCTCTTCAAATATATGCTGCTTATGCACAAACTACAAACCTCATCTCCAGAAAAGTTGGAATATTTTCCAAAAAAGCCTGCATCAGTGCCTACAGCATGAGTGAGCTGTATGTGTGTGAAGGTGCTACTGACACAGTGGCATGAATTGGGATTTTAGAAAGACATCTGTTGCCATCAAGTCGATGTATCTTTCCGGGACATCCGTGCTTATTTCAGCAGGACAATGCCAGGCCTCAGTCTGCACGAGCTACAACAACATGGCTTCATACACACAGATTGCACGTTCTTTAAAGGCCTGCTGCCGGTCCAGATCTGTCTTCTATTGAAAATGTATGGTGCATCAGAATCAGACAGTGGCAACCACAAACTTTTGAGCATCTGAAGTTTTGTATAACAAAGATTCCAATTACAAAATTGGCACAATTAGTATCTTCACTTCCCAAATGATTAGTTGCTATCCGAGGAAAGGTGAGGTAACACGATGGTAAACGAGCCTCTGCCCCAACATTTATTTGCGCATGTGTTGAATGCATGAAATTCTAACTTTGTTTATATTTACAAAATACAGTTACAGTGATCAGTAAGACTACTGAAAATCTTTTCTTTGTACTTTTGTCAGTTAAATAAAGGGCCATGTGAATTAATCCCAGATTATTATTTATTTTTAATTGGAAAATATCACAACTTTTGTGGAAATGGGGTTTGTAGATGCTGGCGTTCATTAGCTTTGTTCTTTCAATTCAATTCAATTTTATTTATATAGTGTCAAATCACAACAACAGTTATCTCACAGCGCTTTTCATAAAGAGCAGGTCTAGACCGTACTCTGAAGTTATTTACAGAAGCCCAACAATTGTTCTTGAGGTCACTTGGCTCTTTCTGTGGTTGTTTCCAAAACCATCTCTTATATCTCTTTTCTGTGTCTTTATTTTGCCCTCCTCCACCCTATTCTTCAATCTTTCCCTCTCCTTTCTCAGGAACTCCACCTTCAGCTCAGGCTGGCTATCAATTTTTTCACTTTTTTTTGATACTCCCTGTTCTTTCTCTTTCGTTCCTCCACTAATAGCTTTTCACTAGCCATTATGGCCTAAAATGCATTTCATTATGCAGTCAGTATGCTTTTCTGATGGATAAGCATAAGCAAATGATGGATACATATAAGCAACACCTTATTTCATAGTGAGTACAACAGGCTATGAAAGTAAGATTCAGTTTAAAACAAAGCTATTTTGTGGCAATTGCTTGAAATTCAACACATGAAACTAAATAACAGTAATATCAAATGTTCAGGAAGTAATATCACTGAAGTAAATATATGCTAAAATGAGGAATAATGCACTTCAGTGACATTTGTCAACACCGTCTTAGAGAGAGTCAACACCGTCAGACACAAATCCTGACGGAGTTGACGTCTGACGGAGTTGATAAAATAATTTCCCCTCAAAACACATGTGCTCATCACAGGAGCCATCTTGTTTATCATTGGTTGCTTGTGACCTCTATAATCTACTTAAGTTAAGAATTTATTACAGAAAATATGATATGAATATGAAATCTTGCATTACATTAATGATGGTGTTGACACACTATGGTTGTGACATGCAAGCTATCAACCAGTAGCTCTGCAGTATCAAGTCCCCAACAGCCTCAGGACAGCAACACCAACTCAAACAGACCAAACCAAATTATTAACAAGCAGAAAGAAAAATATATTGAATACTGGAAAGAAACAACCAAAACACAAAGTAAATCACAATGTTATCTGACCCTAAAAAGAGAATTCACACTGGCAAATTAACTGAGGACAATAAAATGTCCTAAACTAAGAAAAATTATGACAACATGCAGACTGAGTGAACACAGCCTGGCCATAGAAAAGGGTCGCCACAGTCAGAGCTGGCTACCACAGGAGGACAGACTCTGCTCCCAGTGTGACACAGGACAGGTAGAGACAGAGGTACACTTTCTAACCTCATGCCCCAAATATGAACCACTAAGAGAAAAACACTTTGCAAACATTGCCCAAATATACCCCGAATTCGAATTCCTATCAGACACACAGAAACTCCCCTATTTACTGGGAGAAATGCCCAAATGTCAAATAATTGCTGCAAAATATGTCTCCACATGCCATGAAGTGAGGACAACCAGTGGAAACTCAGACTGATAAATAATTGTACAAATTTAAAAATTATTATTGCTTTAATTGTTTGGTATTTTATTAATTCTTTTGTTTTACATTTTATACTTGATTTTTTTTAATCTATTAATATAACTATATACACACACACACATTCTACTGTTTCATTTATTTATTTTAATTTAATTCTTTTTTAGATATTTTTATTTTTAACACACACACACACACGCTCATCGTTTTATTTATTTAGTTTTAACTTTTTAATGTATATATACTTTTTTTTAACACACACACACACTCGCTTATCGTTTTATTTATTTATTTTGTTTTAACTTTTTAATATATATATACTTTTTTTTAACACACACACACACTCGCTTATCGTTTTATTTATTTATTTTGTTTTAACTTTTTAATATATATATACTTTTTTTTTAACACACACGCACACTTACTGTTTTGTTTATTCTATTTTTAGTATTTACAACACACACTGTTTTATTTATTTATTTTATTTTTTAATATATACATTTCTTTTTTTTTTTAACACAAACACAGATACTTTGATTAGTTTATACTCGAAATCTATAATGAAATGTATGGGGGTGATTGATATGTTATATGTATTGGGATGATTGTTATGTTATATGTATGATGCTTTGGCAATATTGTTCTGCAGTCATGCCAATAAAGCAAATTGAAATTAAATCAACAAGTAGGTATGAAATATATAGAATCTAAAAAACTTACCAGAGCTAGCATGGTCTCATAGCATTAGCAAGAACAAGGAAGTGATAAAGGGGTCCTCAGAGTTTTAGCAGCCTTCAAGTATTCCTGATTTTTTTTATTTAAAAAAAAAGTCTGACGGTGTTGACAAAAACCCCGGACACAAGTTAAATCATCTAAAAAGTAAATTAAAATCTGTTTTAAACTGTAACTTTTGATACCTATTAAAATATTTACTGAACTACTAACAAATAGTAAGTATAATGGTTAATTTTCCATTACTTTTAATTCTTTTTAAGCTATTGTAATGTAATACCACCTGCTTCTGGACAAGGACTTTTACAGGCACTGGTCACATATTATATCATTTTTAATTAAAGAAAATGTGAAACAACATGAAATAAATAATTGGGTGTGCTAAAGTTGTCTTGTTAGTATTCTGGTTAAATGTATGAATAATATTATATAAATGTTTTACCAAAAAACTGTGTTTTATCTGGTGGACATGTTTTGTCCCTGATCTCAAGAATCACTGACAGCTAAGAAAATAGCAAGAAATAACCTAACTGACATAATCAACCCTTTCCATAGTGCAAACACTGAGATCATCCTGGATGGTTGGTCCTTTTCTTCTGCTGCTCTTCTTTTTTCAGTCTCAGGGGTAGACTACCCTGAGACCAGTAACACAGACCAGGGGATTATTCTGCCCCTATGTTGAGGTCTGGTTTTTCTCTGACTCGTCCGAGTCAGGGCTCTCTGCTTGTGCGGTCAGGTCCTTCTGCACTGCTCCTAAGGACCTCGCTGGTTCTGGAGCTGCGGCACACTGGCTCCAATGGTACCACATATCACCTTTTCTTGAGTCTCACAGCATGAAATGTTCTCTCCACCACCTGGAAGGGGCCTGTCCACCTTGGTTCTGACCACTTCCACTTTATCACCTTCAGCAACACCCAGTCAGCTTGAGGTGAACTGCTTCCCTTGGGCTCCTTCTTCTCCCAACTGGTTGGAAAAACCTGAAACGAGAGCTTGCAGTTGATTAAAATACGCTCTGTGAGCCACATCTTCTTTGAACCCTTCCTGCAGTTTCAACCCAGCTCCGGGGCCTGGAAACTGTCGTCCTGTCAGCAACTCATAGGGTGTAAACCCTGTTTTCTGGTTCACTGAGCTCCTCACGGACATCAAAGCTAATGGTAATGCATCCACCCAGTTTAATTTAGTCTGTGCACAGATTTTAGCCAATTTACTCTTAATATTCTGATTCATTCTTTCTAACTTTCCCTGTGATTGTGGGTGATCTGACCTTAGTTTCTCAGAAATCCCATGCCTGGGAATGTAGTGATTAATCAAGCACTTAATCACTGACTAACTGTCTTCCTTGTTTGTAAGCCACACCTCTGGCCATCCTGTAAAGGTGTCAACGCACATCAATACGTACCTGTACCCTCGTACTGTATCCACCATATCTGTGTAGTCCATAGAAATCTCATGTCCTGGCCTGGTAATCATTGGAAACGCGCCCATTTCTGATTTGACTGTTGGTCTGGGATTATACAGCATACATACATGACACCCACGCACAAATTCCTTCTTCATACCCCCTAGATATGGATGCCTGTTCATTTGGGTGGGACCAACATGTCCTACCCCATGTGCTTCCTCCAGGACTTTTTGTCTGATTGTGGGTGGGAGGACCAGTCTCCCATCTGGACCTCTCCAGAGTCCGTCCACTTCAGTGGCTCCTCTTTGTTTCCATATTGTTTTCTCTTGTGTGGAGGCGTTCTGCTGACACTGTTTGAGGTGATTCTCTGTCAGCTTTGTGTTCTTCTGTATTTCCTCCTCCGTACTTATCATTTGCAGAGATGGAGAATATCCCACCACTTGCTTAGCAGCCTCGTCTGCCGTTTGATTTCCCTTGGCCACTGGGGTGTTTGTGATGTCGTGTCCTTTGCATTTAACAATTGCTACTTCACTGTGAAGGAGCAAGGCCTCTGCCAGTTCCTTCATTTCTTCTTCATGTTTGATTGGCTGATTTCCTGCTGTGAGAAATCCTGCTCTCTTCCACGATCCCAACTCCACATGTGCTGCTCCTGCTGCATAGACTGAGTCGATGTAGATGGTTATCTTTTTACCTTCCCCCTCCTTTAAGGCTTCTACCACTGCTCTGCCCTCTGCCCTCAGTGCTGACTGCTGTCCCTTTAATCTTTCTGCCTTCACTGTTCGGTACTCATTCCCTTCTCTCCTTACTACTGCATATCGTGCCCTCAGTCCTTCTGTCTCATGCCTAACGCAGCACCCATCTGTGAACAGCTCATCTGAACCCTCTAAGGACTGTGCCTGCAAATCTGGTCTTACCTTCTCTTCCCTAAACACTTCCTGTTCGCAAAGGTAAGGTGTCCCTACTCCCATTCTGTCTGCCATGTTGATCCCTTCATATGTAAAACTCAAATTTGGTGCCTCCAGCACCTTGCTCAGTCTCTGCTATCTTAAAGACGTCATCGTGAAGGTCTGTGAGTTTAAATATGAGAGTACACTATGTGATGTGAGTACCTGTAGCGGATGTCCCATGACTATGTGCGCTGTATAAACATTATTTTTGCTACCCCTGTTTTTCCATAGCGTCTAGCATTACGCTGACATACATAAGCACCCTTCTCTCTCCCCCTTTTTTCTGAAACAGAATGCCTTTTACCACTCCATCTGTTTCAGAAACATTCAAATGAAAAGGCACCGAATAATCAGGTAATGCAAGATCTGCTGCCTGTGCAAGTTTCTGTTTCAGAGAGATGAATGCATCGTCTGCTTCTTTAGTCCATTGTAACTGGGCCAAGATTCCTTATCCCCTGTTCTTTCACCAACTCTCGCAAAGTATGGGTGAGACCCGTGTAATTAGGGATGTAATTTTGACTGTAGCCTGTGAGCCCTAAAAGGAAAGCATGTCCTTGACAGTCTGTGGTTGTGGATGATGGAGAATGGTAGTCCTGTGTGCCGCTGTCATTCCTGCCCCCTTTTGAGATAATGTGCGCCCTAAAAAGGAAACCTGAGTGTGCACCAACCGGAGCTTCTCTTTGCTCACCTTAAAACCTTTTGCAGCGAGGCGACGTAAAATAGATATTGTGGCCTCCAAACATGTAGAGGGGGTGGGAGCTGCCAGTAAAAGATCATTCACATACTGTATGACTGTCACCCCATCCGGCAGGGGGCACCCTGCCAGTGCTTCTTTAAGAACCTGATTGAAAATACCTGGGGAAAGTGCAAACCCTTGTGGCAGTCTGGTGTATCGCCACTGAGTCCCTCTATGTTTCCACACTTGTGAGCCAGTGGAACACAAAAGAAAGCATTGGCCAAGGCAATACACGTAAACCACTTCTGGTCAGGTGTAAGATTGTTCAAGGCTACATATGGGTTAGGCACTGGAATAGTGGGTGCAGCCAAAATAGAATTAATGGACCTCAGATCATGTGCCATTCGATACTTACCGGTGCCATGTTTTTCTACAGGTAAAATAGGAGTGTTCCAAGCAGACTGTGAGGTTTCCAAAACTCCAGAGGTTATTAAGCCTTCAATAGTATGAGCAATCCCTTCTTCTGCAGCAGGTTTGTGTGGAAACTGCTGCAGCCACAAGGGCCCATCGGACTGAGTCCGAAATGAGACAGGTGTACAAGATGTAAGGCTCACATCAGTAGAGCCTTTAGACCACAAAGAGTCAGGAAGTTCCTCTATCATTTCCCTAGCCTTAGGATAATCAATTTTTTCCCTACCATGTTCTCTAGATATCAGTTCATGATGCAACACCACTTTGTCTGTCACCGTCACCTGAATGCAATAAATATTGCAACTGGGGGAGAATGAGACCTGAAGGATCTGGGTCTGCACCAAATCAGTGCATTCCAGGGCTCTTTTAACCATAGGACCCAGATCTTTAGCTTCATATTTGGGGTGCAATGCTAAGGACACATGTGGGACTACTTCTTCACCCATCATGTACCTTTCCATCTGCTCAGGAGTAAGTTTGGTGGTGGAGGCTACCCCCTCCGGGCCCACATAAATGTTCTGAGATTTTAAATCCCAGATGTGACCCTCAAGTTTGTCACCAAAAGATTGTTGATACCACTGGGTTTCTTGTCTGTCATAGAATAGCGTCACATGGGGACGGTCTGGGGGTGAAGTGTAGGGCTCGTGTAGGGTGATTCCACGGTTTCCACAGGAGATAGGAGCTTATCAAGTCCCCCTTTTTCAGTGTCTGAGGCTGTAGCAGGCCCCAATAGATGTCAGCTGTGTGTGCCTGCATGGGTTGAAGCAACCATTGTCCAGAGTGAGGGTGTCCATATATAAATTGAGTCCCATCTGGTAGGGTAACTACCAGTCCATCAGGGCTGCAAAGGATGGTGGCTCCTAATTTAATAAGGAGATCTCTTCCCAGTAAATTTACCGGGACTGTGGGGGACACCACAAAAGGATGAAGCAAACACTGGTGTCCCAATTGTGTTGGCAGCAGTTCAGTCACTGGCGGTTTCTGTCCTACCCCAGAGAAACCTACAACGTCCACGGTCCACTAAAAAAGACAAACTCTTATTGACCTCTAGGGACAACATGGGATCTGCCTCTCCCCTGTTGTCCAGGTCTCTCTGTGGGGTGTGTCATTGAGGTGGTGGGGGTGGGTACTCCTCCGAGCCCCACTCAGTCCAGTCCACTTGTCGTTCCTCCCCCCTAGGAGCAGCTTGTGGATTAGGTGCCATCATGGGTTTCTGTGTTGACAGCCCTTGACCTCCTTGATTTGTTGGTTGATTGATGGGGTTTAGTGGACAGCTCCTCACCCAGTGAGAGGTGTCTCCGCAAATGAAACAACCTCCAGCTCCTCCTCCTTGTGGTTTCCACGGGAATCTACCCCTACCTCTCCCCCATCCACGACCTCCCCTGTTCCCTCCCCTCGGAGGTCCCCATGACTGTTGATTCCACCCTTGATTTTGAGAAGGGTGGTGTGGATCCACCCACGGTTGAAGCGGATACAAATCTGGGGTCTGTGAGTTAGTGGGTGAAGTCCCAGCCACCATTTGTTTGTTAGAGCCCTTTTTCTTATCGTTTACCTCCTGTCTGGCCTTCCCCAGCTGCAGCTTCAGTAGCTGTGTTTATAGCTCTCTAACCTGATTCTCTTTCCCTGCCTCTTGATCTCTTGCCCTCTGTAAGTGGTGTACTAAATGTCTCTCCCACAGTTGTGACTCACTTCCTTGAAGATCTGGATTACTTAAAATAGCTTCTTTTACTGAGGTTGGAACCCCCTCCAGTACTGCTTTCGGAGCCACTCCTGTTGAACCACATTATTTCCTGGATGGCACCCTGTGTGTTTGGTTCATGTCTCTTTGTCCTGCTCCAAAAATTCTCGAGGGTTTTGATCACTTTTCCAAGGGAGCTTTGGAACCGTGGGAGTGTTAGGGAGTGGGAACCTCTCTCTCATAGCCTTGCTTATCTGATTTACGACCCTTACAAAAGGGACCTCATCCCTGTCGTCATCTGTCTGGGCCTCTTTCTCTAGCTCCCTCATCTGGCTGCTCTGGCTCTCCAATCACCCAAAGCTAGTCTCTGTCCCGTTGTTGGTTTATCTAACTGATCCAACCACAAACCTCCTCCCTCTGATATTGGAGCCATCTTGTCTACAAGAGCCTGCACATCCCCTAGGCCCCATGGTTTATACTTCTCTCCCCTTCCTGTCACCTGTACCAGTGGAAAATTTCCCATAAGCTGGGGAGCCTGTGTATGAGCCCTATCTCCCCTTGCTACTCTCTCCTGTCTTCTCCTGTCTAATGTGTCAATCAGGGCTTGGGCTGTCTGATTCTTCTGTTGTGACTCTGACAGTAGCCTCTGCCCCTCCCTAGTCATCCTCGGCATGTCTTCTGGTTGACCATCCTCCTGTTCCCTGGACTCCTGTGCCGGGCTTTCCGCTCCATGTGTTGACATTCCTTGCCTCTTTGACACTCGTCCTCAGTGTCAAGATGCAGCAAACTCCATCTCACAGTTCCTCAATACTCACCATCACTCTCTCCATCATCTCTCTCTATTGGTTCTTTATCATGGCCCTTTGCTTCCCTCTAGGGCCTCATAGGTTGATCATCCTCCTCTCCCCACTTACCTCTCAGTTGGCCATAGACGTGAGCGTCTTTCTCCCCACCCACCGTGGTCTTTTCACACTTCCTGGCCCCTTCTTCTTGTCTGATTCTACTCTCAAAGGCCAGATGTCGCGGGGGTCGGGCTAGAGCTGACCTCTCCATGCTCCTTTTAAGTAGGAGAATGGTCCCCGGTTTCTTGTTTTGGCTCCAATTCCATCACAAATCTCCCTCCTGACACTTCCAGCACCGCGTAAATACTTACCGGGTAGTAACCCCTTTTTTCTCTACCTTGATCTTCTGATTTTTTCTCTCTCCTCTGCCTCATCGCGCTTCTTACCACACTCACGCTCCTTTTTCCACAGCACAGTATGCAGTGATGACTTCCCTTCTGCTCCAGGGACTTCTGTTACTGTGCTCTCCATTCTGTGTTTTGCTTCCTCTTTAGTTGATCTTTCGGCTTACTCCTCTTACTTACCACCACCAACACATTAGCAATCTACTCATTCCATCAATACCATCATCAATTTCTCCATCAAATTCTCCGTCCATCCTGACCCTGCCTAACGTGTGCACCAGCCAGTCAGTTTGTAGGGAGTTCACCCGAGCAACTGACCCAGTCAAACACTACTTCTCACTCAACTTCCTTTATTCACTTCGTTATCACCGTTAGGTATCCGTGAATTAGAGGGGAGGCTTTTCGTGTTTGAGACACTAATGCATACACTGTCCCTTGGAGAATATCACACGCACACTCATTCACTCTTCTTTCACACTCACAAAACGCTAAGGTTCCAGACCTTTTAATTACCTTTACCCTTGTAGAATTCGGGGGTCCTCAATTCCCCGGGACTCGAACCCTGAGTCTTCTCCCCCCGTCGAGAGAGAAGTGGAGCTGCCAGCTCTAGGACACAATGCTTGAATATTCCAGATATCCGGGCCTTTCACCCTTGTAGAATTCTTATAACTCCCTCTCCGTTTTAACACTGTACAGTCAGGACTCTTTCAACTCATTAATTTAGCAAAATTAGACCGAATATGCAGATTAGTTTAAACAGGTTCTGCTTAACATTTTGTTATGCCGCGGCAGAGTAGATCGAGTCCTTTGTGTTCAGCAAGTAAACCAAATTGTAATCCTTCTCATCCCGGACGAGCCCCCAAATTGTTAAAGTACGCCTTGTATGTCTGGTAAAGATGTATGTCTGGTAAAGATGTAAATCTCATGGCTGACCTATGACCTTATGTAGGCGTGCATGGAGCCTGGACAGTGTAAAGGGCATGGTGTGTGTGAGGATGGGGGTAGGAGAAGTATATCGTGTGTGTGTGTGTGTATGCTCTATATGCTGCAGAGTTTACTGGGTGAAAGGTGTGGTTCCTGTTTTCTGCACAAGCTCTGTTATTAAATTTATACTGATTATTATGATGCTAGATGTTTTGTTCATATCACTACGTCAATCATAAGCAAATCACACTTCTAAGTATACTAAAGTGCAAAAGCAACACCTTGACGAATGTATAATCCCACAGTTTCAAAACTCCAGAGGGCTTTTTTATGAAGACGGGCCAAAACAGAGGACTTTAGAAATGAGGACACAGACGCTCACGCTCGGACTGGGTCATGCAAAGCAGAAACATTATGCAACTGACCAGGTTTTTGTAAAAAAAAATTTTGTTAAAATATTCAGTACTGTGCAAATAAGACTAATCTGCCTACACTTGTACTGTTCATGTCTCCGTTTCCTTTGCGACGACTCCCAGACGTTTTTTCTGCCGCCACACTCCCATGTTACATTCAGTAACAGTCCGAGCTGGTTATTGGTGCATGCAAAAAAAAAAAAATCTGGACTGATTCTTTGTCTGTATTTTTTTATTCTTTCACCCATTCTTCTGTATAGAGAATACATCATCTATAGGTTGTTTAAAAGAAGGTGCTGGATCAATCTAGACGCCCAGGTATTTGAATAAAGACACTTGCTCAAGGGGGGAACCGTCATTAAAAGAAAAAATCAAATCTGAGGGAGATTCAAGACTCATTTTGGTCCCACATTTAAGATTTCTTCTTATTCATTAATAGCTTACTGAATAAAAAAACTTATCAGAATCAGCTATATTGCCAGGTATATGTACACGTAAGAGGAATTTGACTCTGGAATGTTCAATGCTCAAGATGTGCTTACTTATTACATTGTTTCATTTATCTGACGCTTTTATCCAAAGCGACTTATAATTGCTTTGTATGTCAGAGGTTGCACGTCTCTGGAGCAATGAAGGGTGAGGTGTCTTGCTCAGGGACACAATGGTGTCTCACAGTGGATTCGAACCCAGGTCTCTCTCACCAAAGGCATGTGTCTTATCCACTGCTCCATCACCACCGCGCACTCATACAGTAATACAATAATAATCAAACACAGGCTACAGTATAGAGAATACATAGATACACACTATGAACAAAAACAGACAGATTGAGACAATAGCACATTAGTGCAATGAGCAGAGTGCAAAGGATGAGAAGAAATATTATTATTAGCATTATTGTTATTATTATGTTTTTACATAAGAATGTGTGAATGGCAGGTGTGAGGGCCTACGGGCCGCTGAATGTGTGTGGAAGGGCGATTGTGACATAGTGTAAAAGCACTTTGAGTGGTTGGAAGACTAGAAAGGCGCTAAAGACCATTTACTGATTATCAGAGAAGAAACTGTTTACATCATGAACATCATCAACTGTTTATCCTGTGTACAGGGTCGCTGGAGCCAATCCTAGCTGACATTGGGCGAAAGGTGGGGTTCACCCTGAACAGGTCGCCAATGCATTGCAGTGCCACACATAGAAAAACAACCAGTCACAATCACACTCAGACCGAAGGACAATTTAGGGTCACCAATCAACTTAGTCCGCGTGTCTTTGGACGGTGGGAGGAAGCCGGAGCACCCGGAGAGAACCCACGCAGACACAGGGAGAACATGCAAACTCCACACAGAAAGGCCGGGGCAACCGGGATATAGGAAACTGTGTTGTTCAGAAATTGTAAGCTTGTACGAACAACATTATCGGTTAGAGTTCCCCTTCTGGAGCAGTTTGAACTGAGAGAATACACTAATTATCAAACTTAAGTCAGAGTTGCAGCCACTCGCAATCAACCACCAATCTTCCTCACTACACAAAGTAGATAAAAAAGTACATAGAGAGGAACAGCCTTATATTTATATTCTGTATGTTTGTATATACCTGAATGTTGTGTTTCCCTTCATATAAATAAACATATTTCCACCATAAATTCAGGCAGAAAAGAGTATTAATTAGGAGGATCACCAGACCTCCAGATTCACCTCTTGTCTCCCCTTAAATGTTGATGCAAAACCTGAACTCTTGCCTTTCATCAACAAAACACTTCACAAATTCACTGGAATGCAAAAAGTCAGTTTCTGGAGGGACACACATTTTCTGGGAGGGAAATTTACAGATACCTGGTTGGGTTGGGCAACTTAATGATTCTCAAGATGTTTGATCCTTCAGTCACAGAGCAGTCTGCTGAAACATAAACAGATTGTAAACACGTTCTGCTCTGGTCTCTATTCCTCCAGTTTATCTGCACACTGGAATATCAAACACAAGTGATTTGTGACTGTGGCTAATATTTAGCAGCAGTTTTTAAAGACGCCATCAGGTGTCACAGTAGGGCTGAATAATATTTTAAAATATCTGTTTGTTCTTGACTGCAGCCACGTGGTGTTTGTGTGCTGTGAGATTTATTTAGTATTTGATTAAGGTCTGTTATAGCAACGAGATTATATTAATAAAAAGGCTCAGGCAAAACACTTGTCTTTTGGTGGATTTATTCCAAGTCTTCTGCAGAAGGAGCTCACAGAGACACACCCGTGAAGAGTGATATCCAAGTGAGCTGCTTTGTCTCCATACATGCAGCTTTTTATATCTGAGTCAGGCTCAGAGACCACAAAAAGGACTTTGAAGATCAAATGACACCCAATGCAAGAGAATGTGGTGAAAGACCCCCTAGGTGTGAAGCAACTGGTGAATGTATCTTGTCCTCTTAAAACAATAGGAACTCACAGGGACCTTACCCCTCTTGCATCCCATACCCAGATGGTCAGATGGCCTATCACAATACATCAAACATCACACCTCTTGTGTCCTTTGTCCCAGGTGGTCAAGCGGTCTCAGTGATAAGTCACGGGAGCAGTGTTTTAAAGGTCTTCATGTGAAATTCCCATTACAATACTCCCTTTTAGCATTTTATGCTAACACCATATAATGAGACTTTAAAACCTTCATGTAAGTCCATCTGCAATACTTGGAAAGAATTTAAATGAAGAATATAAAGAAAAATGAAACAATAATATGATATAGTGACAAATTTAAGAGAAGAAAGAAAAAACCAAAAAACAAAAACAAAAAGAGGCTTAAGCAATGAATGTACGGAAACACTGATTATAAATCAAAATCATGCCATTCTATGAAATTATGCTACGTGTGGATTTTCAAATGAGGTTGCAAAGTTCAATTTAGGTGTGAGACGACACGAGTCATGTTGTCTGAAACATTCGGGATGTTTGTACAACAGTCTGTTCCAATTATGTGGCAAACCCAGCCTTGAGCTGCCAACATCAGGTTCAATGCACACCGTTCCCGTCCGGGCGGTTGGATTGAGTCGATCATGATGGGCTTGTAGATCTTCTGTTCCGTTATCTGTGATGTGTTCCAGAACCGGTCGGTGGAGCCCCAAAGTTGACCATGCTGATGTTGCACAGTTCAATTTCCCTAGTCATATCCTTAACCACTTAGCCAATCCTGGGAAACCCTTGGGTGAAAGTCAACAGGGCTCCTTATGTCTCTGAAATATTCAGTGGTCTGGATTTCTCCGGTATGGAGTTCCCTACTCCATGAGGGAGTTAGCACTATACATAACAGCTCTGGTTGGTTACCCTTCTTGAAGCGGTCATCATGGTTGCATACCATGCATTGTCCTTCAGCTCAGTCGGGCTGTCAGGGAGGGCATGCATCTCCTCCTATTGGCCTTGATCTTCTCTTTGTTTAGGCCAGAGTTTGTTGTCTTCATGTTTGGAGGACAGGTGACAAGAGCGATGATGACAGTGAGCAGGACAACGCCTCCGTTTCCTCTCGGTCTGTCACCTCTCCAGCGCCATCTGTTGAGTTCTGACACCTTATCTTATCAGTCGTGGTGCTTTGCTCACCCCTGTAATCAATGTGCCCGTGATGAGTGTTTGGGAGATTAGTGGTTCTAGGTGGTCTCCCAGAGACCCTCCCCTCCCTCCCTAGGAACACAAGGCAGGGGAAAGCTCAGCTCACTCACTCATCTTGATATTCGGTCTGGTTTGGGGATGTCTGGTTGTTTTGGCACTTCGCTTGCAGTGGGTGGCGTGGATCCAAGTTGCTCTTTCAGCCACCTTTACTGCTGTTTCATGTTGTTAGCAGTATCTGAAATGGTCCATTCCACCTGCGAGCTTGCCGGTTCTTTCCTGAAATCCTTCACCACGATCCAGTCCCCTGGCTCCAGATTGTGCAGTTTCTTTTCTGTGGCCTTCAGGATGGTGTGTTTGGTCTGCATGTGAATTATAAATTACAAATTATGCAACTTTGACAAAGTTGTAGAACCCCTTTGTAAACCCGTATCTATGTAAATTATAAATTATGCAACTTTTTACAAAGTTGTGGAACCCCTTTGTAAACCAGTATCTGTTTAGTTCCTGTCATACTCCCTTTTGACACATGGTCTTTACTGTGTGTCAACTTAGTAATAAAGAAACAGATACTTAGGCAGGTATGGCTTCCCATCAGGCCCCTACCACACTTTTTGTTAGGAAAAAGTGCAGCCTGCTCTTTTCCCAAAACAGCTCTCTCCTCTGGACTCTCTCTCGCCTGTAAATTTCTGTAAATCAGCTGTAGGAGACATTGCCTCAATTAACACAGTACATTGGGTGGTTAGTTTGTTTGCTGCAGCCTTTGCTGCAGGGTCAGTTCTGGCATTCCCCTGTGAGATAGGATCAAGTTTGTTAGTGTGAACGTCACATTTGCATAGCAATAGTTTTGGGCAACAGCACAGCATCCAGTAGATCAGCAACCAGTTTAAAAACTTCCTGTTTGCCCACAGTCTCCCAGAGTCATGAATAACACCCCCAGCATAATGACTGTAAAAATGTTTACAGTTTTGTTCTTTGCATGTTTACATGCTTCTGTTAATGCAACTACTTCTGCTTGTGCAGAAAAGTTATCAGGGAGTGGGTTTGCCAAGATTGTCGCATGCAAAGTCGTTACTGCAAAACCTGCTCTATTTTACCAGTTGCTGGATCACGGGATGCTGAGCCATCTACAAACAACTCCGAGGAGTCTCCTGCAATTCTGTTCTTGGAGAGCCGGCCTCTGTTATGACTGTGACACAGTCATGTGGCTGTCCTTCATCTGGAGTTGGGAGGAGAGTAGCAGAGTTTAGTACAGTGCATCTTTTGACTGTGATGTTAGCCATCTCAAGCAACACAGTCATGTATCTCTACCGCCTGTCTGTGGAGAGATGAGATGATTTTTGTTCAAGCAAAATCATAGAGCATGTGGAATAACCCACAATGTCGCATTCCAGTCTGGATAAAAAATTAGGCTACAGGTCTCAGTCGTCCCCCATGGTCTTGTAGTAGTCAGAAGTCATGTACCCCCCCTTCTCGTCGACTGTCTGTGTGAAAAAGTTTGCTACAGCAAAATCCTTGGCAGAGTCTGGTAAATGTATAACATTTTACCCTCGAAGAAAAACAAAAACAAAGCAGTACTGGCTTCCAGCATCCACTGGGATGCTGAAAAAATGCATTTTGCCAAATTAACGACGGAAAACCACTTACTGTCAGGTGGTACCTGAGAGAAGATTGTATGGGGATTTGGAACATTCAGCGCCTGTGCGTATACAGCTGAGTTGACCTGTTTTAAAACTTATACAAACTGCCAGTCGTCTGGCTGTCCGGCGTCCCGGATTGTCTTCACTGGGAAGATTGGTGTTCTCACAAGTGATTTTTCACGAGGCAAAATCATTCCTGCTTTCAGGAGAGAATCAAAAACTGGTTTAATGCCTTCAACCGCTTCCTTTTTCAAAGGATATTGATTTTTACACAACCTATATGAGGATTTTGGAGCGATAATCACAGGTTCGGCACCTTTAATTAGTCCTACATCATACTTGCTCTGTGCCCACAAGCAAGAAGGTACTTCACTTAGCTCAGGAATGTCTGACACATTTTTGACAAAAATGTGTTTATCTAACCTTATTTTATCATCTGCCGTGATAATTGTCATCTGAAAATCAGTATCTGGAATGAGCTCAACAGTTCTCACTGCAGTCACTATGGCAGAGAATCTTTTAGGATGTACCTGTGGTTGACTGTGAAAGTCAACCTTTGGGTGTGATGTCTTTTCCCACCCCCCGACCTCACAGCATGTTCTCACCCAGGGTCCCAAATCCCCCCACCTTTTGTGTCTAGCTTTGACCAGAGGGACATGAGGTACAGAGTTAGGAATCTGAAACAGAGTTTCGCAGTGTGGATTATTCACAGCAACAGTCACATTTTGATCGTTCCAAAACAACCAGCTCAGAGTCAGAGTGTACTTGTCTGTATGTTTTCTAAACCATTCATTCTCAAAAGCCATATCAGCACCCAAGTGTTCATGTGCCCTGCAACCCAGTTCCTGTGGGGGCATGGTGTCCCTCTGTCTCTGTTGTTGAAAAGTGTCTCAACTAGCTGAGTTAACTGCTGTCTCTGGCATCTTCCATTGATGGTCATATAACAACTCCCTTTGACTCTGTTTAACAAACTGTGATGTTATCTCAGATGTTCTGGAAATAAAAAAAAAAAAATCAAATCAAGAAATCAAAATCAAAAATCTGCATGTCTGTCTGTGTCAGTGTGTGTGTGCTCTCACGTGATTCATGTTGCTTTGTCATCTCAGCTTCAGTGTTCAAACCTTCCTTCACCGGCCTCGGTCTCCCCACCGCTAGTCAATCAGCCATCTGTCCTTTGCCGGCCTCTGTGCAATCTCTGGCCCAATGTCCATGTTTCTTGCAGATGAAACAAGCATCCGATCTGCCTCTGTTCGCTCGACCCCGACCTCTGTCTCTTCTTTTTCCCTTTCGCTGATCCTGCTGCAGCTGTGCACTCTGCAGCCTGTCTTTGTGCTGCTCTCTCTTTACCTTTTTGTTCAAAAGGTAGGCCTCCGCATGGATGGAATGTCTTTGAATAATCTCCAGGTGACCATGTTGCCGCGTCAAACAGTCCCGTTTCACCATGTTAGCGATCTCTGGTCTCAGTTCGGAAAGGAAATTATTCCTGAGCGTGGGTTCCCATGGGGTGATGTAAATCTTTTCAACAGCGGGTGTTGAATATTATTTTAAACTATTATGAGTCATGAATATCATATGTGTTGAACGTGTTGAATATCATAATCATATTTGTTGAATGTTATTTTAAACCATTATAATTCATCCTGTGTTCAGCGGCTATGCACTCGCAGTGTGCTCATTATTTCTGATTTACGGCTAGGCATTACGATGACGATTATGCACCTGCTCTGCTCATTATTTCTGATTTACGGCTAGGCATTACGATGACGATTATGCACCTGCTTCGTTATTTCGGTTTATAATCATGCTCATTATTTTTGATTTACTGACTAGGCAGTACGGCCGGTGCATCTGCTCATTATTTTTTGATTCTACGACCATGCCACGGCCATGAGCAGCGCCATGTACTCACCATCTGCTCATTAATTCTGAGTTATAGTCTTACTACTTTAACCTATTGAAATCCACTTTGTATTTTACGACTGAGCACTTACCACGTACTTATTGAATTCTGTTTTATATACCCTGTTGTTTTAAACTATACAAACCATTTTGTATTTTACTACCAGGCGCATTAATTCGACAAACCACTGGTATGTAAGCGGTCAGGCACCCTATAATCGGTTGGGATGCTGGCACGGCAGGCGAGCCGCCTGCTGCCAAAAGTATGGAGAGAGAACCTGGAGCAGGGTTATTTGAGGACACAGCAGTTTGAGATGAAAAGCACTCCATGGATGATCTGACATTGGTTTGATGTGAAAAAATGCAATACACTTACTGAGTATAATGGTTATATGATTGTTTTTAAAAAATGCACTGACAAAAGCGTTTAAATTTTTAATGGTGTAAAAAAACATGCCTTAAGACTTTTTAAAAAATACGGTGAGAGTAATGTTGAAGCCAAATGGTAAATTTCTGATCCTGAGAGATATAAAAATATATAAAAGGGGACAAATTGTGATAGCAAACATTAGTAGTACCATTGAAGCAAGGCATCTAAAAGGGTTTAATCTTGAATATGTAATACACACAAGTGGCCACCAGATGGCGCCATAGGATAAGAAATTT
Source organism: Lepomis macrochirus (assembly GCA_024633595.2). Classification (NCBI taxonomy): domain Eukaryota; kingdom Metazoa; phylum Chordata; class Actinopteri; order Centrarchiformes; family Centrarchidae; genus Lepomis; species Lepomis macrochirus. The sequence goes on from JALXJV020000005.1 coordinate 33,153,035, forward strand.
ACCATTTTAGAGGAGTGGTCAGCGACACCTACAGGAGGAGTTAATGTGTAACACCCACTTTATGGGTGGAGCGAAAGACGAATATGAGGCGATGCAAGCTGACCGCTTCTCAGTTCCATCCTTCGAACCTGCTGGGATGTTACTCGAGTTTATTCGTTTTTTGTAAAATAAACTCTTTTGCACCGACTTTTGATCGTCTCCAGTGACTTTTTGACTACAAAGAATCAGCTGAAGAAGAAACCTAATAGAGTATTATTTGTTGAGTTTATTACGTTGGGAGGAGTGAGGTCCAGGCCTTTACTGGCCCAGCCTGGCCTTATTTCTGACTCGACATTTTGGCGAGGCCAGCCCAGGAGACTGAGTCCTCAGACTGAGAGCTTCTGACCGGGGACGAACAACCTGTACCTGAGACACGTGGCCACATAAATAAGGTAAGCAGAATACCTGTTTAACCGAAATTCTGCATTTTTAACTGTGTCTGAGTGCTGGTTTTTCCGCCCAGGAATGAATCTTAAAGTCTCCTCAGTCTTTGAACCTAGAATATAATTGATTAATTTTTGCCCAGGAGTGAATCCTCAGTCTTTGAATCTAGAAACATAATTGATTATTTTTTTACAAATAAAGTAAAGATTAATTAAAGGGCTCATAAGTAATGCACATTCTAAAATTTTAATGGTAAATTAAAATAGAGAACTGGAGATGATAGAGTCGGTGCAAATATAAAAGCAGGCAAATTTGCATGTGTGCGTGAAAATCCATCCATGGAGCGGAATTTGTTTGTGTCAGTCGTGTGTGTGACTATATGTGCTTTGTGTGTTTGATTAATGGCCTTTTTACTAAGTTAAAGTTAAAGAGTTTTCCAGCTGCTGGCACGGATACCGCGGGTTCTCTGGGGCCACTGACCTCCAACTGGGTGTTGTAGTTCATTGGCAGCAAAGGCCCGGGCTGGATGGGTGTGGTAGGCTGATGTTCCAGCTACTAGGCGCGGATACCGCGAGTCTTTGGGGTCACTGACCTTCGACTGAGTGTCGGAGCTCATTGCTAATTAAGGCTCGGACTGGATGGGTGTCGTAGGCTGATGATTAATAGCCCTTGTGAATAAACGCCAGGAATTGGGGAATACGGGGCTTCAGCTGGGTGCTGGGGTCCCTTATCCCTGACTGGGATCTGAATAGGCAAGAGGCCAATAGGTCATTTGCAGATTGCCGTTGGGGCTCTTCGAACGAAGGTCAGGACGGCGAAAACAGATGAACCTAGACAAGTAATCCGTGGTTAACGCCGGCTTGCGTCACAGGATTCCAATCACTTGTTGGGGTTCTTTGAAGTGTAGGACGGGACAGCACAGGCGGATGTACTATAGCAAAGAAGTTTTGAGTTATTTGTGTGTAGACTGGTTCTGTGTCGAGGAAGTGTAGCAGTTCGGTCCTTTATAAACCTAGGTAATGTAAACCGAGTCCGAGCTAGGGACTGGCAGGAGACAGAATAGTTTAAAAACGTACGTGCATGTAAATAGGCTAAAAATAGAAGTAGATAGAAAAACAATAAGTTACCGTGTTCAGTGTTACTGTAAAATTGTTTAATTAATGTACATATTGAAAGTAGAGTGGTTGTTGGTAAGAAAATGTAGGGCAAGCCTAATGCTGCTAAGAATTCAAGCTTAATGTATGGAAGGCCAGTGCTGTCAAAAATATAAACTTGATGTGTGAGGAGTTCGCACTGTAAAAAACATATAGATTGTAGGAACCAGCTGAGAACCAACTTTAATTGAGGAGTGGCTTGTGTGAACACTGTAAAAATTATTTGGTCAACATACGCACTGGAAAGGGTTGTTCTGCAAGGATATAACTAGTGTATACGCTGTAAAGATTGTTCAATTATGTGGTGCACACTGTAAAAAATTATTTAATAGCATAGTATACACGTTGTACACTGTAAAAATTATCTGAATTATAGAATACATTTATTATACACTGCAAAGATTATTTGGTTCCTTAATTATTTGGTTCCTAGGATACACCGTAACAAATTATTATTTGGGAACATGGTGTATGATACACTGTAAAAATTTGTTTGTTACCTGTACTGATTTTTAGTGCAGATATACTGTAAAAATTTGTTTGTTACCTGTACTGATTTTTAGTGCAGAAGCACTGTAAAAATTTGTTTGTTACCTGTACTGATTTTTAGTGCAGATGCACTGTAAAAATTTGTTTGTTACCTGTACTGATTTTTAGTGCAGATGCACTGCAAGGACTTGTTTGTTACCTGTACTGATTTTTAATGCAGATACACTGTAAAAAATTATTTTGTTGGAAAAAGTGTATCCGAACACCAGAAGTTCACTGAATAAGGAGTGCAGCTTAACTAAATAAAGCATTATTTGATAAATCTTTTAGCAAACAACAAGAGGACAGTTTATGGAAGAAGGAAATAGTAGCGAAGACGAGTTACTTTTACCAAAACACTAACACAAGGGATAAGAACACATTTGTGGTTGGAACGAACATATAAAAACGAGGATGGTGCAGAGCTGTGGCAGATAGAACAAGAGATAAAATCAGAAATTGTGGCACTCGACAAAATTGATTGACTTGGCACAAGTACAGGACAAGTTTCCTGACGTGCTGTGGAAAGAGGCTATACGTGGATGGTGGACTCCTAAGGCGCTTGCCAAAGTGTTGGAGCAGTTGTGCAATAACCCTAGTGCTACCGTTACATTACCACTTGGCCCAGCATTGGGATTGCTTACAGGTTACGGATACCAGGGCGTGACAGAATAACCTCAAATCCACGATTGTGCATTGCAAATAGTTCCTAGGAGAGTTCAGTGGGAAACAGGCAAATTTGGGTGTATAACAAAAATACTAGAGGGAATCGGGACTGAGAGATTAGAGTACAATCCCACTAAGGAAAAGAAATATAAAACTGAAACTACAGTAGACAAAATATTAGTGGCTATAAAAACCAGAGACACCGACGAAGAACCAGAGACACGCTGAATAAGCAACAGCTGTACGTCAAGGCTATATGGGGACAGGAATGGCAAAGGAACAAGGGAGAGCAACTCCAATGGCCGTGGTGATAAACAATCACCCGGACCAAAAAGAATTTATTGAAAAATGTATGAAAAAGTGGCATGGGAGGACAAATGGAAAATTAAAATGGCCGCTACAAGGCACCTTCATAGAAGCATACTGTGATGAAGTGGCCACAAATATAAAACACCATAAGTCCAGAAACACAAGTGAGAAAAGAGAGGGGAAGCGAGCAAGGGAAAGAGAGGTGTTAGGTTGGCTCAAATTTGAAGGATACCGACACATGCACCACAGTCCACCTCCCAGACCTCCACGAGCTATTAGGAAGGTGAAGTTAGAACAGGAAATGAAAGCAGAACAGGGAAAGGCAGCGCGCCAACAGCACCTGAATGGTCAGCAAAGCCACCACCACCTTACTCCCCTGACAACCAGCAACCAAGGACAGGGATTTATCCAGTGCTAGACACACACGAGGGAGAGGAAAGACGACAAATGGAGGGAGAGCTACAGGGAAAGTTTACTGTAACCTTGACCAAGCAAATTTACAACAAAGAACAGGAAAAGGAACAGACTGCCATCGTTGAAAAGGACCAGCAGGTGAGAACGAATGCGGAAGTGACAGAGATCGAGGAGCGTGAGATGGACTGGAGACAAGGGGATCTCACACACAACCCAGCAGATCGCCATCTCCTGAGCAGAGAACCTTCGGAAACCGGGGTTCACCTACCTCTGAGTATGAGTGTAGACTCACAGGAAAGAGGAGACAGAGAGGATTACACCCAGGAGGCGAGGAGGAACCTCAAGCCAGAAACCCTGGACAGAGCAAACTACTGGCTGGAGACAACAGATGCCCAGGCATCAGCCAGAAGGAGTATGTGGGAGTCAGAGGATTGTACCGGAAGGCACACCGGTAGACACACAGCAGAGGGAAGAGAACGCTCCCACCCAAGGTCTCTGACTTGTCATATCTCACACAACAACAACAAGAGAGAATGAGACAACGACAAGAAAAGGAGGAAGCCAGCCTGAGGAAATATGAGGAACGAATAAAAAACATGGAGATGCTGAATCACACCATTCAGAGGGAAGAAGAAGAGCTATGTAGACTGGAAGCTGAGGAAAAGAGACTGTTAGCACGATGGGAGAAAATCCGCCAGGAATCGGACATGGTGATGACCAGCACACCTCACACTGTCAGGATGGAGTTGAGTGGCACCATGGTAACCAAGGGCCCACCAAACACAAGCCAAGTGCTGGACGATGTGGCAGCCAGAATGCCCGAGGTGACTGATCGACAGGTACAGCAGGTCAAGGGCACCAATGACTATATAAAAGTGCTAAGAAATGGGAGAAGAATTCATCCCACTATTCTCAAGAAGCCAAAGTCACGTGGAAACCAAGCTCCCCTACACAAAGAAGATGAGGAAGAGGAAGAGGATGAAGTGGAGGAGATAGATGCTGAAGAAAATGAACATTATCAGGGACTCATGTGCCCCCTAGTGACCAAGGCTCAAGGCCAAAAGGCCTATGTACCCTGGGGATTTGCAGATATGGTGGGACTGGCCAGCAGACTGCCAGACCTGACTGAAGGAGCCAACAAATGGATCACAGCACTGGAGGAGAGTACAGCAGGAGTAACCCTTGCATTGGGAGACATCAAAGCTTTGTTGATGCATGTTGTGGGAAAGCACACAACAGAAGACATCATGATAGCAGCCAAGCTATCACTGGTAGTGAAAGGGAACGCAGCTGATGGCATAGGTTTTAGTGGACATCGAACCCAAGTGTGGGCTGAGCTGAGAAAGCAGTATCCAGAGAAGATGGATCCATCCAAGCTAGATGGAGAAAGGCTGAAAGACGATGAGTGCCCAACCAAGTTCCTGGTCAATTTCCAGAAGAAATGGAGAGAGGAAACTGGAAGTGCCTGGAACACCAATGACACCACCAAGAGTTTGTTCAAAGTGATGGTAAAGAAAACCTTGCCAACTGAAGTCCAAAAACAACTTGACAATGTGGTTGGACTCATGAAGATGGAGTGGCCGTTGTTCTCTGAATATGTTGTGCATCACGTGGAAAGCTGGAAAAAAGAAAAGCAAAATGAAGAAGAAGCCAACAAGAACCTGGCTAACAAGCTCACCCAGCTGCAGCTGAAAGAGCTCACCAAGATAAAAAAGGAGAAGGGCAAAACACAAGCTCCAGTAGTGATAGCAGAACAGCCACAGCCAACTCCACCAGCGCCTGCAACCCCACAAGTAGCTGCAGTAGCACAGTCAGCGATACCTGCACCAATGTCAGCATCACTGGTGTTGATACCAGCAGGAGGGCCATCTGCACACCCACCGCAGGTATATGTACCACAGCAGGGCAATCCACAGCAAAGTCAACCTCAGAGGAACTACCAACAATGGGGAAGTTATCCACCGCAAGGAGGTTATCAGCCACAAGGAAATGGAGGAGGATACAACCGATACCAGACACAGCCAAGGGCCAGAGGAGGTCCCAACCGACGTGGCGGATGGAGAGGTCAACAGGGACCCACACAGATGCGACGCACGCAGTCCACTCCGCAGCTCATCCAGACGCAGGAAGCACAGAATGTGTGCTGGGGCTGTGGAAAGCCAGGGCACCAGAGACGTGATTGCGAGACGCACCCCTGGGAGGGGCCAGCGTCTGGTTGGCAATAGGGAAGCCCAGAGGAGCCTGAGGGGGAGTTAATGGGAATAGTTATTTCATCACGACCACAAGAAGAGCCCACTATGACAGTAACAATTTATGAAGAAGATTATCAATTTATGGTGGACTCAGGAGCCACATATTCATGTATTGGAAAATCCGGCTCAAACCTCCCCCTCTCAGAGTCATCAGTAAAAACGATAGGCTTCTCTGGGAAAACACAAATAATACCCTTGACACAGCCGGTACCAATGAAAATTGCAGGAAAAACAATTGTATCCCCTTTGCTGTATTCAGCTAACACACCGATATGCCTGATGGGACGAGATTTGCTGTGTCAGCTGAAAGCCCACATAATGTGCACACCAAGTGGAATACACATAGAGTTTCCCGAAGATCCTGGAACCTACAGACTGAATGAACCCATGGCAGGGATGATGCCACTGACAGAATCACTGGAAGAAAAACACCAAGAAGACATGAAAGAAAAATGCAGAGTCATGCCTAAAGTATACTGGATTAAACTTCAATTACGTTCCCGATTGAAACAACTATGGGAAGCCTGGAAAACAAAGACATCAACCGAAGACTATGGCCAAGAACCTCAATTGCCTCTGCACTGTACCCTTCAATTTGATGAGATGCAACAACATCAGGACTATGAGATGTTATGGGACGAGGTTATTAACAAGACTCTGCATTATCTGACAGTTCAAGACGTATATGTGGGACAGCAAGGAGCAGCAGCAGCAGTGATCCTTCCACCAGAGCTGAAAGACTGGTTCATGGTAAAGAACTCGGCACCTCATGTGACCTTGCTTGTGTCAACAGGTTACGAATCCCACGATTTGGGACCAATGGTTAGGAGAGCATTACAGACACCTAGTTGGACACAATCACATAGTCCAGACACTTACATTTCCTCAGACAAACAATTCATGAGAATGACATTGAGAACAGTAGATGAGGGAATAACAGAAAAAGTGATAGTGGATAGAGGACCCCAAGATCAGAAGTTACCTCTACAAATGATAGTAACAGACAAACACAGAGCATTGTTGGATCAGTTACCCCAAGAGTTATGGTCAAAACACAAGACAGATGTGGGACTAGTAAAATCAGCCCAACCAGTAAAAATAAAACTGAGGGAAAATGTAACATTGCCATATCAAAAGCAATATCCACTGAAACAGCATGCTTTGGAAGGAATCAGACCAACAATTGAGGGTTTGATGAAAGCAGGAGTCCTGGTAAGAACACAGAGTCCCTGCAACACACCAATCTTCCCAATTAAGAAGCCACACTCTAACGATTATCGATTGGTTCACGATTTGAGACAAATAAACGCCATTGTAGATGCAGAAGTGCCTATTGTTCCGGACCCACACACCTTGCTCTCTAACATTCCACCAAACACACGATGGTACACAGTAATAGACTTGTGTTCAGCTTTTTTCAGTGTACCATTACATCCAGAGTCACAGTATTTGTTTGCCTTCACCTACGAGGGTCAGCAAATAACGTATACCCGCGTAGCCCAAGGATTCGTCTCAAGTCCTTCGATATTCAACAGAGTGCTAGCGCAAGATTTGCAACATTTAGACGTTGCGAGTACCGTGATCCAGTATGTTGATGACATCCTGATTTGTAGCCTATCAGAGCAGCAGTGTGAAGAAGATACCATGACAGTATTAATGGCATTGGCCAAAGGAGGGCACAAGGTCAGCATGGACAAACTGCAGTTCTGTCAGTCGGAGGTGGAGTATCTAGGCAGAAAACTAAGTGGGGATAAAAGATTGATAGCAACATCGCAAATAGAGGCCATAGCCAAAATACCAAAACCACAGACTGTGGGACACATGCTCTCATTTTTGGGCATGGCAGGATATAGCCGCTCATGGATTTGTGATTATGCTGTAAAGTCGGCCCCGTTGCGTGCTATGATAAGAGCTGCTGGACAAGCAGACAAGTCAGCCCAGCTAAACTGGACTGAAGAGGCCGAGGGAGCTTTTCAAGCACTGAAACTGGACTTGCGTTCTGCTCCAGCGTTGGGCAACCCAGACTACTCGAAACCGTTCCATTTGTATGTAGCAGAAAGGTCAGGATATGCGAGCGCTGTGTTGATTCAAGACACACCAACAGGTAAACAACCATTGGCATATTACAGTACAAAATTAGATAACATTGAAGCAGGACTGCCACCGTGTTATCAGGGTTTGGCAGCAGCAGTTTTTTGCTTTCCAAAAAGCCTCTTCTGTGACAATGGGACATCCAGTAATCATGTACACGTCTCATCAATTGCATGCTCTGCTCACCAGCCCTCGATTTGTTCTAACCCAAGCTAGGAAAACAGGATATGAAGTCATCCTGTCTGCACCAGAACTTACTATCCAACGGTGCAAAACAGTGAATCCGGCAACACGTATGGTGCTGCCTACAGAAGGAACACCACACGACTGTGTACAGGTAACCGATGCATTCTTGAAAATACGCGAAGATTTGCACAATCAGCCAATACCAGCAGACCTAACACTCTTTGTAGACGGCTCGTGTTTTAGAGACGCCACAGGTACACATGCAGGTTATGCAGTGGTACAGCTGAAAGGAGATAACACCTTCACAGAAATACAGGCCACCAGTGTACCACAACCGTGTTCAGCGCAGTTAGCCGAGATTAAAGCTTTGACTGCAGCTTGCAAGCTAGCTAAAGGAAAGCGTTTAAATGTCTACACAGATTCAGCTTATGCATATGGAGTGTGTCACGTGCATGGTAACATCTGGAAGCAGAGAGGCTTTTGTAGAGCAGATGGAACGCCAGTAACACATGGAGAGGCCATCTCTGCATTATTAGCAGCAATCCACGAACCAACTGCAGTAGCCATCATAAAATGCCCAGCACACCAGAAAACCAATACTCTGATAGCCCAAGGTAACAACCAGGCAGATGAGGCTGCCAAACGAGCAGCGGTAGGAGAAGTTATGGGCCCAATAGTGGTAGCTGAGGATTGTGAACCACTCACGAACTTGTCATCTCTAATTGCAACACAAACAGCAGCTGACGTGTATGAAAAGTCCATGTGGCTAAAGAAGGGGGCCAGACAGGTGATTGAGGATGGACCTCAGAATGGACTCTGGAGGGGTCCACATGGTCATTTTGTGCTACCGATATGCTTGACACGTTTTGCCATAAGAAACGCACACGGATCAGATCATTGTTCCAGAGGACAGGTAATTAAACGCCTACAGACAGTATGGTGGTCACCATACTTAGCAGCCACCGTCGACAGAACACTAAATGAATGTCAGGGCTGTGCTCTATTTAATAACAGAAAATCATTTTCAGTCCCTCTGGCGCACATTCCAACACCAGATGGTCCATTCAGGCATCTCATGATAGATTATGTGGACATGACAGAACGAGTCAACAGGATGAGGTATATCCTTGTCGTAGTGGACAGATTCAGTAGATGGATCGAGGCAACGCCAACCTCCAGCCCAGACCATAAGTCAGTGGCAAAGTTTTTATGTAGGGAAGTATTTCCACGATTTGGTCTGCCAGACAAAATCAGCTCTGACAATGGACCACACTTTGTGGCACAGGTCATTAAGATCACGTTGCAAATGCTAGGTATCAAGCAAAGATTTGGATGTGTGTATCATCCTCAGTCACAGGGAACCGTAGAAAGAGCAAATGGAATCTTGAAGGCAAAATTGGCTAAGATCATAGAAGACAGCAAAGGGAGGTTAAAATGGGTAGATGCCCTACCACTAGCCCTGATGGCCATGAGATCGCAAACTAACCGAACCACGCATCTAACACCGCATGAAATGTGCACGGGGAGGCCAATGCCTATCCCATATTTGAGAGGTCCATATGAAGGACCATCTCTTGAACAGTTAGAAAATGAATTTTTAAGTTATGTTCAACATCTAACTAAAATCCATAGAACTATCTTCCAACAGGTCAAAGGAGCCACAGAGGATAGAGACGCTGCCATTCCAGAACAACAGCAGACCATACGCCCTGGTGAGTGGGTGTACGTCAAAGTGTTCAAAAGGAAGTGGAACCAACCTCGACGAGAAGGCCCGTATAAGGTCATCCTAGCAACACCATCAGCTCTAAAAGTTGAAGGTAAGAACGTCTGGTTCCACCTGAACCACTGCTGCAGAGCTAATGGGCCAGAAGGAGCACCAGAGACAGTCAGAGGAAGAAGGCGAACGGGATCCGAAGGGGACGGTGATACCTCCCCGCAGGGAGCTAGACGATCCCCAAGCCCAGAGGGAGACAGACAAAGGAGCGGCGAGCCCGCCCTGCAGGGAGAGAGCGATCCGACAGACTGGCAGCCAGACGAACCAGCTCTAGAAGGACCACTGACAGTCCAACCAGTAGTGGACCCCTACCCCCAAGACAGGAAGTCACAGACTCAGATAGTTCACCCCCAGAACATAGTTCATCCCCAGGATCAGCAGATAGAACATCCCTTGAGGCAGCAGGACAGTCAGAATCTCATACAGGAGCCCATGATAGACAGGGATCAAATGATTCAGACTCAGAAGAAGAAGCTCATGAGTACAGAACACAGCCAGGAAGTACAGAACCCGAGTCAGACATATAGTCAAGCCCCTATGCAAATACCACTCCAAGACCAACTCCTAGCCCATTTACAGAGTCAGAAACAGAATCAGGTCCGCACTCAAGTACAGGGACAACCCCGAGATCATGTACAGGTTCATGTGCACTCACGAGCCCAACAGAAGAAGGTTCAGGAGCAGGAGTTATCTCAGAAACAGGAGCAGAAGGAGATCCAGGGCCAGAGCGGGACAGTCTCCATGTGGGAACAGAGACGGAACCGGAGGAGACAGACCCAAGTGAGGGACATACAGAGACTCCAGGACAGACGAGTAGTGAAGTGGGTCGCAGTGACAGCAATTCTGATACTACTACTATGTCAACTGCCAGACCTGATACCCCAGGGCACGGTTACTTCTCAGAAACAGGGACAGATGATTGAGTGTGCATTAGCAACAGCAGTTTTTTGCAGTACAGGAAGGGAAATGGCCAACAAATGATGACTTTAATCTGACTTACATTAAACAGACCGAGCCCAGCAGAATCTTGACTCAAGGCCCAGACGGTGTGATATTGCAAAATCATCCACTGACTAAACAATGCCAAACTGAAGGGGTGGTGACAGCAACGGTAAGGTGCAATGACAGCCAATGTGTAGATACAGAATAAACTACAACCAATACTGGATCTACTACCCTTTGGACCTGTAGTATTAGCACAATCCAAAACTACATTACAACTCCGTCAACCATGGTCAGTTCAATCTAAAGAATACCCCTTGCTGCCTCCGCCCTACAAAGTTTGTTTGCATGAAATTATTTGCAAAGAACGGATTTCCAGAATATACCAGGAAGTATCAGGAGTGATGCTCAAATGCACTAAAATGAAGTTGATTTATGTTTATGACGTAGTGACAAAACATTACTGCATGCCCTTAATAACAACAAGTAACAAAGAGATGACTAGCATACTTGTGGGTAACGATATACTGTTTTGTACGCACCATGAACTATATCGGCTAGGTCCTGAATACTTTTACCAAATTACCCAGGGCTTCAAATCATATCACAAGGAACAGGCACAGAAGCATGAGACAGCTGCGGCGCATTATCCACACAGGGAAATCATCTACTACTCACCACAAAACTTGTCCTAAAGAGCCACAGGATAATGCTAACCTCATGTTATTCTCTTAATAGATACAATCATGGCTGAAGAATATGGACAAAGTGGAGCCAACGATCAACCAAGTTATCCGCCCCAGATAGAGCAGAATCAGAGAAATCGGGAGCAGTGGAGAGATCACATTAACGCTGTAGGGACATTACCAGATAGGCTACCCATAGGTGGAAATCAGGGTTATGTAGGATATACCCCCCAGCCAGAGCATATGGAGACCCCTCCACCACCACCTAACTCATGGGCAATGCAGGATCCAACCAGAGCTATGACATCAACCTCAAGGTCTTGGCCCACGACGATGCAGACCCAAGGAGAGTTGGGGATGCAAGCACCCTCACATCCCAGTCTAAGGCAACTCCTAACTCTACCTCTTCTATCTGAGCCAACACAGGTGTGGGCCCCATCACCTCAGCATTGCCCCAGACCAGACAACCCACAACTGTTTTGGAGCAGAGATGTGCCAGGTCCGCCAGCTGAGGGGCCAACCCCACTGCCAGCAGAACCATTCCAATCGAATACAGGGATGCAACCGCAGCCTGATCCGCTAATGGAGCAACTTGCCCCTCCAGTGGATCCACCAGCTCCACCCATGAGGCCACCTTTACCACCTGCGAATCTCTATGTTCTTCAGAATGGCGCCATCATGCTCCGTGAACTCTATGAACCCAGAGAATAGCCAACTTGTACCACGCTCTCTCGCGAGCTTGCAGAAGCTCATGGCAGTCATGCGTTTTAAACGTGCATGGAAAGCTGTAGCTTCTTTGCCTCAAGAGGGATCGCCAAGTCCTGCAGGCCAAAGCACACCATCAACATCATCGGGATCCACAACTGAGTCCGAGGACGAGTGCTCATCTGTGGACACGCATATGTACAGTCCTACTACACCAAATCCTGATCTGCCAGACTCATCGTATATGCCATCAGATCAGGAAAGCCCCCTACCTTCAACTCCCCAGCTCCCAGATTCCACTGACAAAGCTCCAGAAAACCCAAAGAACACACCCACTGACAAGCAACCCCTGAGACGAAGTGCACGCATCCAGGCACATGTGGAAGGAGCAACTAAACAAGAGGGAGCGGTCAACCAGGACTCCGCCACCAACGCAGACCAACTTCCTTCCACATCCACATCCCAGCCCGAACCAAAGCCCAGTACAGGGCCCAAGGTTCCACCTGTTACACCACCAGAGTCTCCTACACCCATACCCAACCAAGATCCTGATTATTGGGGCAAGATGCCCATTAAAAACTTTACCAAACATGTAGCTACACTGCCACCGGCTGCTGCAGCTGCCATGAGGAAGATCAGACGCCGTTCTCTAGACCGCATGGCCGCCCAACGGAGACACCCAACTCGTGAGCAACAGCAAGCTGTGCACAACAACATTCTCCAGGACCTTCGCGCACAGAAAGAACGTACAGAAGGCTTGTGTACTCGCCAACTACAATTGGAAGCAAGCCAGGGACAACTGCTGACAGGCTATCAACAACTAGCTGTCCGCCTCGAACAGGTGGAAGCAGCCATGTATGTGCAACAGCTGAAGATGACTTGCCCCTAAATGATGGACGTTAATTTGTCTTATCTTTGGGTGTTTCATTCATCATAACAAAGTGTGGGTTTTATGTTATTTTCTTTTATGTTGTGTTTATATGGTAACAACAGGTTTTATGCTTGCCAAATCTCATTTAGCACAAAAACAGCTCACGCAAACTAGAATGTTTTTTGCACTGATGTAGTATTTTAAGCTTGCCATATCTTATGATAGCCAAAAAACAGCACCTGCATTTTATATACTTTAGTTTGACCTAGCCCTCATCCCCTTTACCTTGACCTATATACTTATCTGTTTCCTCATTACTGAGTCTCAGGATCCGTGTGGACAACTGCATGTTGAACCACTTGTGTCCAGGGAGTTTTGTTGCCTTGCATAAGTACCTTCCCCTGGCCGAGTATGGGACTCCTTTGGATCCATGTCGAGAACATGTCGAACCAGATATTCGATTCGCACCTGAATTTTGTTTTATGACATTCCCAATCCTCAACAGTTAATTTGTTTTTGATTTTTCATATATATCATATATTTTACTTAGCTTAGTGATGTAACCATATTATATTTTCCTTAGCTTAGTCACAACACAGGGAGATTTGCTACTGTTGAATGACACATTGAAGGCTGAGGATCCACATCTTCACTTCTACGCTGAACATGTGTTGAACCGGTATGATCACGGGACGATAGGTCCCATTTACCAGTGACTTACTTTTAGCAGTCGGTCGGTGCGACTTCACAGCCGCAAAGGAGGGAAGTGTTGAATATTATTTTAAACTATTATGAGTCATGAATATCATATGTGTTGAACGTGTTGAATATCATAATCATATTTGTTGAATGTTATTTTAAACCATTATAATTCATCCTGTGTTCAGCGGCTATGCACTCGCAGTGTGCTCATTATTTCTGATTCTGGCTAGGCATTACGATGGCGATTATGCACCTGCTCTGCTCATTATTTCTGATTCTACGGCTAGGCATTACGATGGCGATTATGCACCTGCTCGTTATTTCGGATTTATAATCATGCTCATTATTTTTGATTTACGACTAGGCAGTACGGCCGGTGCATCTGCTCATTATTTTTGATTTACGACCATGCACGGCCATGAACGCGCCATGTACTCACCATCTGCTCATTAATTCTGAGTTATAGTCTTACTACTTTAACCTATTGAAATCCACTTTGTATTTTACGACTGAGCACTTACCACGTACTTATTGAATTCTGTTTTATATACCCTGTTGTTTTAAACTATACAAACCATTTTGTATTTTACTACCAGGCGCATTAATTCGACAAACCACTGGTATGTAAACGGTCAGGCACCCTATAATCGGTTGGGATGCTGGCACGGCAGGCGAGCCGGCCTGCTGCCAAAAGTATGGAGAGAGAACCTGGAGCAGGGTTATTTGAGGACACAGCAGTTTGAGATGAAAAGCACTCCATGGATGATCTGACATTGGTTTGATGTGAAAAAATGCAATACACTTACTGAGTATAATGGTTATATGATTGTTTTTTAAAAATGCACTGACAAAACGTTTAAATTTTTAATGGTGTAAAAAAACATGCCTTAAGACTTTTTAAAAAAATACGGTGAGAGTAATGTTGAAGCCAAATGGTAAATTTCTGATCCTGAGAGATATAAAAATATATAAAAGGGGACAAATTGTGATAGCAAACATTAGTAGTACCATTGAAGCAAGGCATCTAAAAGGGTTTAATCTTGAATATGTAATACACACAAGTGGCCACCAGATGGCGCCATAGGATAAGAAATTTACCATTTTAGAGGAGTGGTCAGCGACACCTACAGGAGGAGTTAATGTGTAACACCCACTTTATGGGTGGAGCGAAGAGCGAATATGAGGCGATGCAAGCTGACCGCTTCTCAGTTCCATCCTTCGAACCTGCTGGGATGTTACTCGAGTTTATTCGTTTTTTGTAAAATAAACTCTTTTGCACCGACTTTTGATCGTCTCCGGTGACTTTTTGACTACAAAGAATCAGCTGAAGAAGAAACCTAATAGAGTATTATTTGTTGAGTTTATTACGTTGGGAGGAGTGAGGTCCAGGCCTTTACTGGCCCAGCCTGGCCTTATTTCTGACTCGACACGGGTCTCTGCTCCTCCGCTTGTCCTCCTGGACGAGGCTGAGCTGCTGCTGCTGCATCGACTTCAGGTTGGTCCATAGGCGGAGCGGGGCTTGGCCGATGTGATTGTGGGGGGGCGAGTCGGGTTAGGATCTTGTTTGACACACTGAGATGCAGAACTGTTAGTGGAATCTGTCCCTGCCTCTATTTTTCTGTCCCTGTGGCTTGCTTCTCTTAACCATGCTGAATATGCGGCCCAGTTAGCTTTAAAGGATTTCCTCTCCTTTTCCTTTTTCTCTAACTGTACCTTCAACGCGTCAAGCTGTCTTAGGCTGAAGCTACCAGTTGCCGGAAAACCACACTGTGAAACCCACATGTCCAGTTGATCAATACTCCCCATACCATAATTAGTAATCATATAATTAATGTTAGGAGCGTTAATTGTTGATGGGTTTTGTTCCTTCTTGCTGTTATTTGAACCCTTTTTCCGCTGGTCGTGTAACGACCTTCTTTTCCCAGAATATAGAGAATCAGACCTCTAAATTTAGACCCCTTCTGTTTTAAATTTGGGAGGTTAGTTGAGTCTCTTGTTATCAGGACCTTGGAGCCGGGTGTCTGGGAAAAAACTGCTCACCAGTTTACCAAAGTGCTTCAATCATAGGCCTATACATATATAAAAACAGAACCTTAATTCAACATTCATTCGCACGTTCTCTCTCTCTTTTTTTTTCAATCGCAATTCATTCATGCATCCATAGCAAACACATTCAGCCTCACTGCGTATCTTTCCTGCATTCCACAAAAATCGCAACTCGAGTAAATCTTAAACCCAATTTTGCAAAGCCAATTTTACAAACCCAATTTTACAAATCCAATTTTACAAAGAGTACTCCTCGATTTTACCCAAACAACTGCTGCAACAGAAGGTCTCAGGCCTTTTTAAGAAATCCACTCTCTCACTGTGATTTCTTGACTATATAGTACTTTCACCACAAAGCTTTACAGATTCACACAGCGGCCTCATGCCTGCCCTGCTGACACGTCTGTCACACTTCTCCTGAGAGGAAGTGAGAATCATTTCCCCTTGAACAAACTACTCACCGAAAAGAGAGTGCTGCCGGCCACCAGGTTCTTTGAGGATCACAGCGGTGAGGGAGACTCAGCCACTCAAAGCGTCCAGCCCTCAACGTCTCACCCTATTTTTGAGGGGAGGTTTGAAGTCTCAGAGTCCCGGACTCTGACCGTGCGGTTTTCACCTTCAGCTCCGAGCGACCAAGTCCTCTCACGCGTGTGATCCTGTCCGACAACGCCAAATTGTTATAGCAGCGAGATTCTATTAATAAAAAGGCTCAGGCAAAACACTTGTCTTTTGGTGGATTTATTCCAAGTCTTCTGCAGAAGGAGCTCACAGAGACACACCCGTGAAGAGTGATATCCAAGTGAGCTGCTTTGTCTCCATACATGCAGCTTTTTATATCTGAGTCAGGCTCAGAGACCACAAAAAGGACTTTGAAGATCAAATGACACCCAATGCAAGAGAATGTGGTGAAAGACCCCCTAGGTGTGAAGCAACTGGTGAATGTATCTTGTCCTCTTAAAACAATAGGAACTCACAGGGACCTTACCCCTCTTGCATCCCATACCCAGATGGTCAGATGGCCTATCACAATACATCAAACATCACACCTCTTGTGTCCTTTGTCCCAGGTGGTCAAATGGTCTCAGTGATAAGTCACGGGAGCAGTGTTTTAAAGGTCTTCTCGTGAAATTCCCATTACAGGTCCATTATTTCAAACGATTTATCTTTGAATAGGATGATAATGTTGTTCATTTTTGCAGAGCTGCCACTGAAATCAAAAGCTTTGACTTTAAGTTTCTCCCTCACACACAGTTGAACCGTGTGAGAGACATGGAGGGAGAGAGAGAGAGAGACCAACTGACTGACCATACCGATAAATCTGAATATCTGTAAAATGAACTGAAAGACTGTGAAGAATCTAAGTGATCTAAAGATGTGTAGCATGTCCATATTGACCAACATTTAAACATTTATATTTGTATGAGCGATCTAAGCAGCTTAGGTTGCTCGAGCAGATGACCTGGTGCTTTCAGGGTTTTTTACATCCAGAAAACGTCCATAAAAATGTGACCAGACGTTTGTGTCAATGTGAAGCCGCACCAGGTCACTAAAAAGGACAGGCGGCTAACTGGGACTAGGCTTTTATCTCAAGTTTTATGGTATGTAGTGTAAAAACGGTGGAAAAAATACTGTACGTTTTTAAAGAGGAGAAAAAATATTAGTTTAAATATATAGAAAACACATAGTCTTTGCTGTAAATCCCACTAACTCGCTCTACCATCTTCTTCAGTGAGCCAACAGAGAGGGAGGAGGTGTAAAAATATAAGAAAAGAGAGCAGAGGAATTAACATCCTAACTCTTTGTTAGTGTTGCTGTTTGTTATAAAAATAGTTACTAAAAATTCTTTATTAATACTTTTAAATTTTATAAATGTTGAGTCACCAAAGACCCAAATACACTTCTTCATACTCTTCATACTATAAAAATATAAAAGGTTAGTCATTTAAGTAATTTAATTCAATTGATGCTTTGATTTAGGGGTAAAACTCACACATGGATCATTTTGGCCCCTTAAAGCAGCAGGAGCCACATCTGATCTGGTCTGTGTGAAAATGTCAGCTGCTATAGAAATGACTGAGACTGGCCAACATCAGTCATTCAGTCCTGAGGTGAAGCGTCACTGCAGGAACCTGAGGTTGATTACTGAGAGCATCAGGCTGCAGATGGAGCTACAGATATAATGTGTTTCAGCTGTTTCTACTCACAGAGTTCACTGTTTAACTGGACAATATAATGTGCTGCAGGTGTTGAAATTATATCTGTTCATGTGTTGTAGTCTTGGATTTCTTTTTTTGAACACTGGCCAAGTACACTGAGGATACTTGGATACTCTGACAGTCTCCACGGTAACAGCAGTATCCTCAGATCAAGGAAAAGAGAAATAAACAGAGAGGTGAATAAAGATGCTTCAGAGAGAAGCCACTTCCTCCCACAGTGTCTCTGTGCAGGTAGAAACAAACCTGTGAGCTCTGTTCTGTTTCATCACTTTATCATCTAGTTTATTAGATTAACAACAGTCCACACTGAACTACAGGGAAACACTTTATTCATCTTTTAGAAGCACAAACAAAGAAAGCAAAGATCAAATACAGAACATGGGATTAAAGATTCATCTGAATTCTGTCTTAAGTTGATGTCATCAGTTATAAAGCATCCGTTCTTATCTGACATGGAACCAAACAAAGAAACATCAGAGCGTTCATCGTCTATAATGTCATTCTGCATCATTCTGATTTATCTGATCAGCAGTTTAAATGATCTTCATGCTGTTTAATGTTTCATATTTGCTGTGATATTTGTGATTTGCAGAGAAAACAGGGTGAATGACATCTAAACATTTCATTTCACTTCCATCACAAACATCATGTTCTTTCTCATCTTCAAAAGAAAACAAAGATCATCTCTAATGAGCGAGCAGAGCTTCAGCTGCTCAAGTCTTTCTTTACTGAGCTGCTGTCTGTTTTTATCAGCAAGTAATTACACAAACTATCAGGACAAAAGAAAATAAAACACACAGCAAAAAGTCAATTATTCCCAACAAAAGAGTTTTAGCAGAAGATTTTCTACAGACTGAAAATGTGCAGGCTGAAACAGCAGCTCACTGTGCCCACCCTTTTTACAATCCTCAACTTATTAGAGGTGAAAAAGTCAAACCAAATGACACTATCTCTAATATATAATATATAAACTTTATAGAAAACACCATGAAACAGAGAAGACCCTGAATGTTACAGAGGAAACAATTATTTTCAGTAAAATAGAGCAGAAGTTTGAAACAAATGATTGAACAGAGTCAGTGAGTTATTTAGATATTAAAAGGCCTGATTGAGCTACATCAGTGATGATTACCTGCAGTTTGATATTATAGGCTATAAGAAATGATTTAGACACATGACAGCCAATGTGTAGTATTCCTGTGGTCATGGTATGCATCACAGTGTATTCCATTGCTATATATATTGTATAATATATATTAATATTACTATGAAATTATGCTTTTGTAAAGCTTCAGTTATTAAAAGCAAATTAAACCAGAAAACATGAAAAATATCTGAAGCTGCTCTGTTGATCAGATGTTTACATGAAAAAGATCCTCATAAAATAGAACAGCTTGATGTGTTGACTTGTTTCATTAGTTTCTGTATCAGGTCACTTAGTTCTTTTTCATGGATTTCCTGTTGATTTTTCTTTTCCTCTTCAGTTTTCATATTCTTCATTTCATTTTCATGTGTTTTCAGTAAGTCAATGATTTCATTCAGATTTTTTTTGTTTTTGGTCACACATTTCACTGAATTATGAATTTCACTTTGAAGTTTTATCTGTAGTTGTTCTGCTGTTTTGTCTGAAAGTGCCTTTAAGATGTCATATTGTTTATCTTTTTCTTTCATTTCTCTCTCATGCTGTTGCTTCTGAGCTTGTAATTCCATCTGGTGCTTCTCTCTGAATTCATTAAACTCTTCAGCTTTCTGTCTGGCCTCCTCTTCATATTTCTTTTTCTGATTCTTCACTTTCTGCTTATGTTTCTCCTCCATGTCGTCTTTCTCTTTTTCCTCTTGTTCTCTTCTGATTCTGTGCTCTTCCTTTCTTTTCTTTTCATAATTTTCTCTTTCCTGTTCGTATTCTTCTTGAAGCTTTCGAAGTCTTCTTTGTTCCTCCTGTCGTCTCTGTTTATTGTCTTCCAATCGTTGGTCCCACCATTCTTTTTGTTCGTTCTCATATTTCTCTCGTTCTTTTCTCGTCTCTTCTCTGCTCTCCTTCAGCTTTCTGTCAATGGTTTCCTTTGTTTCTGACTCTGATGTTATTTTTTGCTCCAAAGCTTCAACCTTTCGTTCCCACTCCTGTCGTTGAATTTTTTCCTGTTGTTTTCTCTTCCTGTCTTCTTCTTCTCTCATTTCCTGTTCTTTGTTTCTCTCCTCACATTCCTTCTTTATCTTCTCCTCCTTTTCTTTAAGTGCTTTTTCTCTCAGTTTTCTCTCCTTTTCAGTTTCTGCTCTCTGTTCTTCCATTCTTCTTTTCATCTCTTCCATTTCTTCTTCATGTTTTCTTTGAAGCTCCTCCCTCTCTCTCTTCATCTCTTCTTCCTTCTCCTTCAGGATTCTCTTCATTTCTTTCTTTATAGCTGCCTCGGCCTCTTGCAGCATCTCATTGGTGTAGCAGCTGCCTCCATTTTCCTTCACCATGGTGTCAATCTTGGTTATCAGTTCACTGACTTGGGTACGGTTTTCTTCATCATAGTTATTAAACACATGGTATCTTCCTCCACAGTCAGAGATCAGCTGCTTAAAGGAATCATCACAGTCCTGTTCAATGTATTCTTCAATGGACACTTTCTCACGCTTTAGTTTATCTCCTCCAGTTAAAAGAATGATGGTGAACTTTTCAGCATTCTTCCCAAAGCCTTCCTTGATGAGTTTTAATGTCTCCTTCTCCTCTGGTGTTAATCTGCCGATCTGTAACACCAACAGGAAGACATGTGGTCCTGGAGCCAGAAGACTGATGCATTTCACCATCTCCTCATTAACCTCTTCATGGGACAAACTATTGTCAAACAGACCAGGAGTGTCGACCACAAAGATCGGACGACCGTCCACTTTACTCTGTGCTTTCTGACAACGTTTGGTGACTGAAGTTTGGCTTGATTTTGCTTTAAACTCTTTTCTTCCTAGAATGGTGTTTCCTGTAGAGCTCTTTCCACAGCCTGTCTTCCCTATCAGCACAATCCTGAGACTCTCTGGGCACTGCTCCTCATCATCACCTGTGAAATCAGAAGACCTGGAATTACTTTAAATATTCACAGCAGCTACAGCGAAGGTTCAAAATTGAAAGTACTTACAAATTATCTTGTTCTTCTTCATCAGCCTCTGAAGTTTTATGACCTTTTCCATTTGTGCACGTGCAAATGTTACAGTTGTATAGCAGGATGGTTTATTTTTAGATTGTCTCATCTGTTCCACCATGTTCAGCAGCTCTGGGATCTGCTGCTTGTCCTTGATGTTGAGAACAACATATCTTCCTCCACAGCTCTGACAGAGCTCCTGGATGTTCTTGTCTTCCTTTACAATGTTAACATCAGCTGGAGCTGCAGGATCTGACTCCACAGTGAACAGAATCATGGTGAAGTCATCGACTCGAGAGCTGAATGTGTTCTGGATGGTCTCTAACTCTCCGTTGTCTTCATCAGTGAGGGGACCCACAGGTAGGACCAGGATGAAGACATGGACACCCTCAGGATCACAGAGGGAGATACACCTGAATGATTCCTCCATCACTGCCTCCTCAGGTTTTCCATACAAGGCAGGCAGCTCCACCAGGGAAACCCAACGTCCACACACCTCTCCCTGATGTTTAACACACTCTGATGAGTTGGAGACTGAATGAAACTCTGTCTGACCTAAAATGGCCTTGGCTGCTGAAGTCTTCCCTGCTCCTCTCCTCCCACACAGAACCAGGTTTAAAGCTGGTTTGATGTGTTCAGACTTTGGTCTGATGGTCTCTTCAGTGAAGGTGAGGAAGGTTCCTTTGTTTTTACAGATAATGTTCTCTATATTGTGCATTAATATTATATGGTTGTTTTCAAACATCCTGTAGTGTCTTCCTCCACAGTCTTGAAGCAGCTGGCTGACAGAGACAATTTTTTCATCATGTGTCATGATGACCATTGAGTGTTTAAAAGCATCTTGACCAAACAGACTCAGGATGAACTTCAGTGTTTGTCTGTTCTCCTCAGTGAAATCAGAAGGCTTCACTAACAGCAGCAGAACATTTGGTCCAGGAGGACAAAGATCCACAAAGTTCTTCACCTCTCTTCTCAGCTTCTCCACAGTCAGACTGAACATGTCTGGAGTTTTCACTACTGTTAATGGTCTTCCTCTCCACTCTCCACAGGTGGCCACACTTTGCCTGGTTGGGGAAGTTTTTTGGTAATTAAAACCTTGGTCCCTGATGATGAGGTTACCAAGTTTTGTCTGTTTGGCCTCACTTTTCCCCAGCAGCACAATCCTGAATGTAGATGCTGTAATATAACAGAGAGAAATATAAAATGACTCCAAACTCACTCCAAGGCTGAAATTACTGCACTTGGCTGACACTCCAGGTATCTCCAGGGTTGGCCAATGTTCAGGTTCAATTAAAGTTCACTTAAACTTTTTAAATAATGTGATGCATTACTAAATTATTACAAATGATCTAATTATGTTCAACATACATCTTTTTCACCTGAGAAATACAGACAGCTTGACAAGGTATGCTTGCAAAGGAATATGAAACATAAAACTTTTTTTGTCCCCCAATAATGATGTTTCTTTTTTGACAGCGCATTTCCCAAACATCACTAACCTGAGTTCACATGCTCTAATAATATCTCGTTCAAATAATAACATTTAAAAATTACCTTCTAAGATTGCAATGAGCACATTCTCACCACACTTAATCCATTCATCACATTTCATTACATGTTTAGAAAGATTCATGATTCATTTTTTTGCCTTACATGGTTAACTAGGAATTTTCACACTACTGCAAATTTGTTTTCTTCCTTTTTTCACATCACTAAGTTGACATAATTTACTACGGATATATTTTGATAAATCATATCTATTCAAAAGAGAGAATTTAGTGCCTATTTACAGTGTCTTATGACACAAACCCCTTTCCTCCAGTTTCTTCAGTATAATTCCTGCAAGATGCTGACGAGTGTGAATCAAAGTAGCCTTAGTCTTGAACATGAACTGAATTACTTATGTGGTGGAAAATAATTCATACATAAGGCATTGTAAAAACTTGCATTTGTCAAGAATGAATTTTGCATATTTGTCATTGTTAATACTCGTGGAAAAGTCCCTATATAATCTCATTAAAGCACATTTCACTTTCATTCAATAACCCTAACACTATGTTATTTTTTAGGCACCTTATCAATGTTAAACCAATACAAGCAATCAGAACAATAATTGTAGTAGTGGTAGCAGTAGTAATAAATATATAATGGTAACAAAGATCAGTAAAAGTTTATACATATATATATATATAAATATAATAGCTCCTGGATGGTTGAGTGGTTAAGGCCACTGACTTCGGTACTACGAATGAAGATCATAGCCAAACTGGACCCCCTAGTACAACGACCGCCAAGGCTAAGTGACAAAGTACCCTCTGAAAGTCTGCTAGAAGATGTGAATGCAGCCCTACATACTATCCCTACTAAAGCCATAACCGAGACCAATGAGCTGATGTACGCCACAGCAACAGTGATCCTAGAGATGCTTGGCTATAAGATGAACACCACAAGCCACAAAGAGCATTACCCCCCATGGAGGAGAAGGTTAGAGGCCAAGATCAAGGCAACACGAAGAGAGGTTAGTCAGCTCTCAGAGCTACAGAAAGGTGTAAGGAAGGGGTTACCTAAGAAATACAACAAGCTGTCGATACCTGAGGCTCTAGAGACTGCCAAACAAAGACTCACCGCCCTGGCCACCCGCCTAAAGAGATACAAGGGAGAAGCAGAAGCCAGGAGAATAAACCGGATGTTCTCCACCAAACCATCCAAAGTGTACTCTCAGTGGCAGGGTAATAACACAAGATCAGATCCACCCAGGGCTGAGACTGAACAGTACTGGAAGAACATATGGGAGAAAGAGGCATCCCACAACACCAATGCTCAGTGGCTAGTGGATCTAAGAACAGATCACAGCAATCTCCCAGAACAAGAACCAGTAACCATTACAACGGCAGACATCCAAGAAAGAGTGGCAGGTATGAAGAGCTGGACAGCACCAGGCCCTGACATGATCCACACCTACTGGCTGAAGAAACTAACTGCACTCCATGAACGCCTGGCAGTACAAATGAACCAACTGCTAATGGATGGGACCCACCCAGAATGGTTAACCCAAGGACGGACAATCCTGATCATGAAGGATCCCCAGAAGGGAACAATCCCATCCAACTACCGGCCAATAACCTGCCTCTGCACAACATGGAAGCTCCTGTCAGGCATCATAGCGGCTAAGATGAGTAGGCACATGGCTCAATACATGCGCAGGGCCCAGAAAGGAATAGGCAGTAACACCAGAGGAGCCAAGCACCAGCTACTGGTGGATAGAGCAGTCACTCAAGACTGCAAGACCAGACAGACCAATCTGTGCACTGCCTGGATTGACTACAAGAAAGCCTACGACTCAATGCCACACACATGGATACTGGAATGCTTGGAGATGTACAAGATCAACAGGACACTAACAGCCTTCATCAAGAACTCAATGAAGCTGTGGAAAACAAATCTGGAAGCCAACTCAAAGCCAATTGCACAAGTCACCATCAAGTGTGGCATATACCAAGGCGACGCACTATCCCCGCTGCTGTTCTGCATAGGCCTGAACCCCCTCAGCCAGATCATCACAAAGACTGGCTACGGATACCGATTCCGAAGCGGAACAATCATCAGTCACCTCCTCTACATGGATGACATCAAGCTGTATGCCAGAAATGAGCGAGACATCGACTCACTGATCCACACTACCAGGATCTACAGCAACGACATTGGAATGTCATTCGGACTGGACAAGTGTGGTCGCATGGTATCAAAAAGAGGGAACCGAGGGGGTTGAACTACCAGAAGGCCACATCGCAGATGTTCAGGAGAGCTACAAATACCTTGGGGTGCCACAGGCTAATGGTAACCATGAGGAGGCTGCAAGGAAGACCGCCACAGCCAAATACCTACAAAGAGTGAGGCAGGTCCTGCCTGAGGTATTCACTAAGCCCTTCATCTTTGGGGGCCATCTTTCTGATGTACTCCTGGATCTTCGTCGTTTCATCCTGGACAGTGGTCTTGACACTCACTAGCCCTCGGCCTCCCTCGCTACGCTTGGTGTAGCGTCTCAGGGTGCTGGATTTGGGGTGAAACCCTCTATGCATTGTGAGGAGCTTTCTCATCTTGATGTCAGTAGCCTCTATCTCCTCCTTTGGCCAGTTTATTAAACCAGCGGGGTATCTGATGACTGGCAGAGCGTATGTGTTGATGGCTCGGATCTTGTTTTTCCCATTCAGCTGGCTTTTCAGGACCTGCCTCACTCTTTGTAGGTATTTGGCTGTGGCGGTCTTCCTTGCAGCCTCCTCATGGTTTCCGTTAGCCTGTGGCACCCCAAGGTATTTGTAGCTGTCCTGAACATCTGCGATGTGGCCTTCTGGTAGTTCAACCCCCTCGGTTCTGATCATCTTCCCTCTTTTTGATACCATGCGACCACACTTGTCCAGTCCGAACGACATTCCATTGTTGTTGCTGTAGATCATGGTAGTGTGGATCAGTGAGTCGATGTCTCGCTCATTTCTGGCATACAGCTTGATGTCATCCATGTAGAGGAGGTGACTGATGATTGTTCCGCTTCGAAATCGGTACTCTTGTATTTATATATAAATACATGAGTGTTGGGCGTGAAAAAGACAACTTCACAAGTTTTACACTGCACTGTCTGCTGCTTTGTGCCAGGCTTAGGATAGACACCTATGTCTAATTGCAGCTTGTGGTTATACCAAATTGCTTGAGTTTTTGCTAAACTCTTCTTTCACAGTCGATGAAGACATAAACTCTGATTAAGTAAAACATTAACTTACAATGGCATGAGGTGGTACTTTCTGTCCTGGATGTCAACCCTGTAAAAAAATCTCAATTCTATCAAGAACAAACAAATTTAAGCTATAATGATTAATGATAATTAACAAAACTCTCATCATATGTCAAGAGTATTTTCTGAGTTTACCAGAAGCTTTATCACCATCCAAGACAGTTTCCTTTTGTGTTGGATTTGGATGATCAGCGAGTAACGCAGTTGTTGTGTGTGCAGAAACATCACAGTTGACATGCTCTCCATTATTCTCCTTCACAATTTGACCCAAAAATCCCAACAGCTCTGCACGTTCAAGGTTCTTCTGCATCAAGAATTTGTATTTACACTTTTCCATCATGTCTGTTAAGGGTGGATGTTGCCAATAGTTTTTAATGACACCTGGGTTCTTCTCTCTGGGTATTGATATCAGGAGCATTAAATAATCAAATGATCGATCACTGAAGAGTTCCAGGACTCTGCAGAGCCTCAGTTTGTGTTCCTCAGTGAAGTCTTCAGGCTGTAGAACCAGCAGGAACACATGAGGTCCAGGATTAGAAAAACTCATACAGGTTTTTACATGTTCTTTCAGTTTGTCTTCAGAGATGTTGGGATGCAGCAGATCTGGGGTGTTGATAAGAAAACATTTTTTCTCCTCCAAGTGTCCACTGACTACCAGACAGTGGTCTGGTTCATCCTCAGTGTTAAACTCAGTCACTCCCAGTATGATGTTCTCCACTTTTTTTCTCTCAGACCAGCTGTTCCCCAGCAGAACAACCCTCAAATCAGACACTGAAAGGAAAACACTGAATTAGAACAGAGAGCCAGCACCTTTAACACAGGCCAAGAAAAAAAGCGAACAGAGGGGCTCAGCAATAATAAATATGTGAGGTTAACATTATTAAACAGTACGTGTTTTACGTTGTGAAATGTTCCAGGTCTAGGAAACAAAACTACTTGGTTAGCTGTCGGAAAACATCATGGTTTGGGTTAAAATAACTATGTTACTTACGTGACTAACGGTACTTACATAACTAATCTAAAACAATCAGTGCTGTTCTACTCACCCCCTGTGTGTTGAACTATGATGCTAGAGGGCTTCTCAGTGCATTACAAACTGACACAAAGGGGTCTTGACCATGCATACATATGTGATGACTTGGGAATTAGAATGGGTTGTTATGAGTGTGTCTGTGCTTAGTTAACAACACACAATTAGCCAAAAATTTTCATTTATAATGACATGTTGCATTTCAGATGATTTAAAATGCCAAAATGGTTGTGGTTCAATTTAAAGTGACTCACAAAGTTGTTTAACTGCGCACAATGTGTGTCACTTTACCTAAAGCAAACAATGAAGTGTTCCAAGGTCTTATAATTAGTTCATATGGTATTATGTCTACCTGTAATATACAGGGATAGATATTTTAACACTTTACTTAAAGCAAACAAAGACATGCTATATAACATTAAACATTACTATAAGCTGTTATTCCATTTTATATAACTAATTCTAAATGGTGACTAAAGTGTACAGTATTTATTACGAGGCAGAGTCGGTGGTTATAATGTGTTATGGAACAGTGTGGGAGATTCTTGCCGCACATTGATATAAACTGGTGTGACTATTAGTTATAAAACATTAAATCAAAAGTTCATAATACATTATGAACTACTATAGTGCCTAATGCATGTTTGTAAGTGATTATAACAACTGTTATAATGTCTTATGGGCGCATTATATCGTGTTATAAATACATGCATAAGTCATTAAAGTGATGACCTTCATAGAAAGTGTTACCGTATTTACTTACTTTAACATCCAAACTTCCTACATTAACACACCTCATTACAGATAAACCAGCAAGATGTCCTTTTAAGGAGCACATTCCAGGTAATGTTTTCAGTGCCCTGCTAACTGGAATCTAAAGCGAGAGGAGAAGAGGGGTTGACTGGGGAGCTTTTGAATCTGGAGTTAGAAATTCAATACAGATGGTCAGGCCAGTACCTAGTATTGAAACTAGCTTGTAATCAGAGTTTGCCCTTTTTCCTAAGTGGTATCTGACCCGATAGAGTGGGGTTCCTTACGGTGGGCCGTGTGGTAGACACTGGACACTACAGCCGCTTGTCACTACAACTTATACCATAAAACTTTGATTAATAATCCGGGCTATTCTTTGCTAAAATCACTGATTTGACCGTGCCTTTATTTGAGACAGGTGTCCAAATGTTTTTATCCATCCAGCCGTCCATCATCAACCGTTTATACTGCGTACAGGATCGCGGGGGGGCTGAAGCCTATTTCAGTTGACATTCAGGCGAAAGGCAGAGTACACCCTGGACAGGTCGCCAGTCCATTGCAGGGCCACACACAGACAAACAACCACTCATACTCACATCCACACCTAAGGGCAATTTAGAGACACCAATCTAGCCTGCATGTGTTTGGATGGTGGGAGGAAGCCGGAGCACCCGGAGAGAACCCACACAGACATGGGGAGAACATGCAAACACCACACAGAAAGGCCGGGGTAACAGGGTTTGAATCCACGACCTTCTTGCTGTGAGGCAACAGTGCTAACCACTGCACCACTTAAAAATGTTTTTATCTGTTCTCTTTAAAAACCCGATGGTTTAATGATGTGTTGTTTTAGTATTGCTGCTTTAGTGAAGCACATTGCCCACTCAGGGTGCAATTTGTGTAAAAAACAGAAGGGATTTTCTCATGAAAAACACCCCCTAATAATCACAAGTGTCATCTTTCAGTTGATGGATGTTATAAATGATCTGCACTTCTCTTATGTGTTTGTTGTGTTAATGATTGCATCATTTGAAATATGTCATAGGTAGGCCAACAGGAATGTAATGTTATAATGATGTAACAAATGGACACACTCTCTTATCAGCTGCCTGTGGTGTGGATGTGAGTGTGAGTGGTATATGTGTGGCCCTGCGATGGACTGGTGACCTGTGTACCCCGCCTTTCGCCCAATGGCAGCCGGGATAAGCTCCACCCACCCCTGATATCTGTTTATATGTATGTTTAAAGAAGAGTAGAGCTGACAAGTGTGCACCCTTGATTGCGTTACTAAAACAGTAGAGGAGAAATGTATAATAGTGAGGTTTATGAACGGCTTAATTAGGGCTGTAAGGGAGCGGGGAGCGAGTGTGTTCGTAAGTGTGTGTGTGCGCACTGCCCGCACTCAGTGACAGAGCCGCTCCGTCACAAACATCACACTTTGACTTTGGTTTATTTCATCAAGAGGCTTTGACATTTCTTGAATACAAAAAGTAGTTCCACCAGGCTGCTGGTAATGCATGATGGTTGCTAAGAAAAATACATCAAAGTCACATTTACATTTATTGTGCAGCCACTAAAAACTGTCCAGCGTCAGTATATTGACTCTGGTAACTTGGCTTGCATGTTTTGAAAAGTGGAGAATTGTGTTTTGCAGTGAGGACATTACTTCACTTTACTTCTTACTTTACTTCACAAGTTTCAGTTGCTAAAGGAGAGAACCTTCGCACTTGTGTCCACCCACAGCTATAATCTCTGTTTCAAGACGTGCATCTGAGAGTTTTTGAATTACGGTACCACAGTGGTTTGTTTCTTTATTGTGTCCATACTTGCTTGCATATTCCTGGCAACATTGTTGCCAGGTGATACTGGGGTTGATAGATGTGTGGTACTGACACTGTGCCTGGTGTTACTTTCTAATGTTACTTTGTCACAGGGATTGTCAAAGAATCCGATGTCATAGCCGTTCAACTTTGTTTACAGCCGCCCCTACATTTAGGGGCGGCTGTGGCTCAGGAGGTAGAGCGGGTTGGCCGGAAGGTTGCCGGTTCAATTCCCGGCTCCCCCAGGCTGCATGTCGAAGTGTCCTTGGGCAAGACACTGAACCCCAAATTGCCTCTGGCGGCTGTTCCGCCAGTGTATGAATGTGTGTGACTGTCAGTTTCTGTTTGAGCACTTAGGCTCAGTGTATGAATGTGAGTGAAAGGTAAATGCAGATGTAGTGTAAAAGCGCTTTGAGTGGTCGAAAAGACTGGAAAGACGCTATACAAGTACGGAGCATTTACATTTACATTTACAGTTTACTGATGTATAATCTTTTCAGTTCAGGGAAAAAGCAGAACTAAAATTGAATTAAGGACATAGGAGTCTCTAAATTAACAATAATAGAAGCACAGCCAGTTAAACAGGTTTCATCTGGTCTATTTGTCTGTTAGACAAACATATTAAGCCTCCTTCCTGAAACATTCACTTCACATATCTGAAAGTCAAACTACGTGTTTGGTTTGAAGAATTAAATGACTATGTGCATGTCCTGAATCACCTCCCTGGTGTGTTACAGTTTTTTTCACTCTGTTTCAGAACATCGTGTTATCTGCCAGTATGTGGTTCTGCAGTTCTCTGACTGTGATGAAGTTATTTGCAATAGCCATTTATACAATTTGGGTCTCCTGCTCTGGGGTAAACTGGTTCCACCAGATCCTGGTTTTCTTGCAATTCTGTGAAAACATTTGATTTGTTTTACAGTGGTGACAGATCCTTGTCATTACAGTACATATAACTGAAACAGTACCAGTGCTTTACCACACTTACAGTTACTTACCGCTTCTCATTTCAAAATAATGATACCTGCAACAATATAGCTCTCAGATTTGGTGGAACCCGTTGCACAGCCTTAAGGTCATCATATAGTTGACAACGTAGTCAACCACATAGCTCTGATTTTTTCAGTTATGTTCCTGATGCCCCTTCCTCCTCTTCTCCCCTGTCTTACTTGATCTCACCCTCTTGTCCTCTAACTTAATCACCTCCTTATCCTCCTCATCTTTCTTCACCTCCTTGCCCCTGTCCTCCTCTTCTTCCTCTAATTCTCACCCCTTTAAAGCTTCCAAGCCAAACCAAATGTTTAAAAGTTTACCTGCGGCTTATTTATGTATAGTGCTCAAAAATCAAAAAGGGTTTTCACATGTGTCAATGTGGAATGCCATCTGGCAAAACAGTGTAGCAAAAAATATTATTTGAGTGTTACTGGTAAGGCAGAGAGTTATGTTTAGAAAAAACATAGTAAGTAGTGCAAAGCCGATAACATGTATTGAGTTTGGCAAAACTGGTAAATGATTTGACTACAAGAGTTATTGATTTGAGAAATAACGCTTTAAGAAGACTTTTAGTGTTTAAGCATTCAGAAAAAAACTACAAGGTAACTGATGTAACTTTACAGCAGATCTAACTCCTCCTCCCTGTTCTCTTTATTTAACCTACTTGTTCTGTGAAAAGCTGGCTTTGATCCAAAGGCTTGATTCTCATGAAGTGAACACGTAAAACACCTTTTCTCATAGATATGAGAAGTCAGACTAAATAAGAATCTGATTTTAGACGAAAAGACAGAAAAGCCTTTTTTTTGTCAGTTGGTTTGATAACTTGAGTTCCTCATTTGACATAATGTTTTGTTTTAAGTTGCTGTTCTCTCTAGCTGCTGATGTTCTGTCTAAATGAATTTACATCAGTAATTCTTTTCTTACCTGTGAGGGACCAAAAATGACGTAATTATAAAAAAATAATTAATACTGACATAAATAATGAAATACATGAATAAATTGAAATTAAGTATGTATTTTTGTAATGAAAAATGCTACTTCTGTATTTTCATAGTTATTTATGCATTTCTTCCTGTATTTATATTTGTATTTCTACATTTACTTATTTACTTACGTATTTATACATTTATTTAAACACATTATTGAGCTACACAGGTATTTCGCTTTTTCCTCCTGGGCAATATGGGAAAATTATTTTAAATTTAATTGGCTCTTAAGATATTTGCCATTTATTTACATAAACACAGTCTTCTTCATGAGTTGGTGGCTGTGCTAAATATGCATTTAGAGGGAAAGAATGTTGAGACTTACCTACAACAGCTGGATCTCTCTGGGTGTAATCCATGAATGGAGGAATTTAATCCTCTCTGATTTTCTATTTTCAATTATCCAACTTTCAATCCAAAATTCCGCAAATTAAAAAATAGAAAAACTACTACTAATTATATTAACTCATGTAAATTAAAATAATTTAGAAAAACAAAGTTAATGTATGGTATATCTATGATGTAAAGTTTAATTAGACAAACAGTGATCTGGAACATCAAAGATAATTCTTTGCTTGATGAATGTTGGGCTGATGCCAGTTTGTATGTATTTAACTGTCACTGTTTATATGCTAATCAGGCTGTGTGGTTCCTTGCTGAAGATTGGTCTGGCCACTGCCAACTCCACCTATATCCTGCATATCATCCAAGGATGCTGATTGGAGCGCTGCTACACCGCCTCCCCAATCCCAAAGCTGCCAGCAAGACCGCTCCACCTTCAGATAGGGTGCAGTCTTGCTGATCCAGGCAGCTCTCATGCTTCTGATTAGCTTGCTTCATTGCTATGCATATGATTATGTTAACAGTGTTTGAATGGAATGGTTTGTCCTAGCATTGAAGCTATAGTACATTGACTTAGTGTGTTTGTCTTCCCCTACTTGAAGTATCAGTGGTGGACATAAATTGTGATCTGTATGTGCATCTCATCTACTACACCATCACCAACCCATGTCTCATGTGCTGACGGTGCCCTAAGTGAAGTTGAGGGTAGCCAAAACCTTGAGGCCCAAGCAGACTCTGGAGTGGAAGAAGAGGTAGGTAAACAGGAAAAAACCCTGAACAGGAAAAAACCCTGTACACGCTATATCACTATGATACGTCCCCTGCCAGTACTGGCTCCAGAGATGAGGCGTAGACTCCACCTTGCCCATCTCCGACTGGAGTCCCAGGAAAAGATACACAACCAGCAAGCACAGTTGCATTTCCAGCTGGAGGAGAGAAAGCTGGAGATTGAAGGTGACACAGCCGTGAGACTGCGACAGCTGGAGCTTGACTCTCAGAAGGAGGTGCACTTACAAAATGTATCCACTGGCGCAGGTATGTTTCCCTCTCCCACCAGTGCACCTAGTCCTACAACATTTAATATTAGTAAGCACATTGCTTTAGTACCCATATTTTGTGAAATTTTATGTGATTCATACTTTGGGGTATTTGAACTTCTCGCTTCTGCACTACAGTGGCCAGCTGAAGCATGGTTTCTCCTGCTTCAGTGCAAAATTCACAGAGAGAACCAAGAAGTTGTCGCTGTACTGGCTTTACAGGACAGCTTAAATTATGACTCTGTTAAAGCTGCCATAATGCATGCATATGATATGGTCCCCGAAGACTACATGCAAAAACTTGGAACTCACAAAAAAGCCCAGAGCCAGACTTATGTTGAGTTTGCCATGGAAAAGGGAACCCTGTTTGACAAATGGCACACAACCTGTAAAGCAGTTGGTTTCTACTCTTTGCATGAATTAATTCTGCTGGAGGAGTTTAAAAAGTGCTTGCCTTATCGTGGTGTATTTCAATGAGCAAAAAGTAAATTCACTCTCCGCTGCAACCATGGTGGCGAATGAGAATATGCTGACTCACAAGACTGTTTTCCCATCAGTCTCTGTAGAGAAGCCCCAATATACTATGGCTTTGTCATCTGGTTCGCCTAAATTAATGGCTCTAAAGACGGAAAAGCGGGAGTGTTTTTACTGTCATTAACCGGGGCACGTTATCGCTAACTGTTTGACTCTTAAATGTAAAGGGCAGTCACGAACATTGAACTTGGCCACCGTAAAGGCTTTGATGCCTGTTTCAAACCATTTGTTTTTGACTGCTTTGTATTATTAATAGATATATTATTTACACTCTATGCAGTGTGCGCGTGCTGTGAGACACGGCCTGCTCCCAGTCTATGATCATTGCTTCAGCCCTGCCATTCACTGAGCAATCTGGTTCTATATTACAGTGCATTGAGCTAGGTTATATGCCCAAAGCACTACATTATATCCATTTCCAATCAAAACTATTTACCGTTTTTTTTTCCTGTAGCCGTTTGTCCTGCGTTGCTGATTCGAGGTATTGTACTATTAATGGGTATCGACATTGCCAGTGGTAAAGTGACGCCTGCACTGGAAGTGATGGATTCCCCTTAGTTCGTGGAGTCGCTACAGGTAACCTAGCCACAACCTAATCTATTTCCTGTTTGTGTAGTCAACCACGCTCAAGCGCGGAAAATTAAGGTGATGTCTCATTATCGGATAGTGTACTTATATCAGCTTTTTCAGGGGACAGCGTGCTGGAGAAAGGGACAGAGATTCCTGCCGCAATGGCTCAGGATAAAGCCATGAAGCCACCGCACATTACCAGTCCAGACATGGCACCCGCGGTTATCCGTGGCCTCTTAGTGGTGAGTGTCAACAAAGCGAGCAGTGAAAAAGTAGCCTATTTAGTTGACGACATTCTGGTGCGTGAATGCTCTGTACTTGTATAGCGCCTTTCCAGTCTTTTCGACCACTCAAAGCGCTTTCACACTACTTCTGCATTCACCATTCATACACACATTCACTCACTGAGCCTAAGTGGTCAAACAGAAACTAACACAACACAACAGTGTCTTGCCCAAGGGCACTTCGACACGCAGCCTGGGGGAGCCGGGGATTGAACCGTCGACATTCCGATTAACGGCCAACCCGCTCTATCTCCTGAGCCACAACCGCCCTAATGGACCTAATGGAGCTACCTTCTGTAGCTGTTGATTGTGATAGGAATGCCACATACCAGGTAGTGGTTCCCTCTCTGTACCATCAGCTTGTTTTCTTTGTAGTACATGATTGCAAGTGGTCAGGACATTTAGAGGTAGCTACAATGTATCAACTTGTTCTCAGACATTTCTTTTGCCGGGGCTGAAATCTGACGTTAAGTACTGCCGCTGCTGTCATGTTTGCCAGATCGCAGTTAAACCAAACTAAATTATCCCCCCGCACCATTAAACCAGATACTAGCGACAGTAGAGCCATTCGAGCATGTAATAATTGATTGTGTTGGGCTTTTGCCTCAAACTAAGAGTGGAAATGAATAATTGCTTACCATAATGTGCGCTGCCACCTGCTTTTCTGCATAAAATCACAGTTAGTGCTGTAGTGAATGCATTGACAAAGTTTTTTTCCACAAGCTCGTTTGTAGTCATATGATTCGCGGACCCCGTAAAACTTTATACAATAAGTTTCTGGTGTCGGGCACCTCCCCTTAGAAAAATGGGACTTTGTTAGTCAATTTCCTGAACATTTGAACCGTGCCAATGCCCTAGCCAAAGAGTCCTTCTCAACCCCCCAGAAAGAAAAAAAACAAAACGCCACTACGATCGTTCTACTGTTCTTTGGCGCATCAAAGTGGGTGATAAGA
Source organism: Lepomis macrochirus (assembly GCA_024633595.2). NCBI lineage: Eukaryota > Metazoa > Chordata > Actinopteri > Centrarchiformes > Centrarchidae > Lepomis > Lepomis macrochirus. Next base: position 33,188,204 of record JALXJV020000005.1, read on the forward strand.
TCTTAGCATTGCTGCCTTTTCCTAGCTCCGCACTCTCAGCAGAATATCTTCTGCAAAAAGGCCTGGCCACACCTACCTCCATCCCCTGGAGGTCTCCCTGTCTCGTCTAAGCTAAATTTGACTGTTCCCTGAGGTTTATAACTTACTTCCGTAAACGCTCTTACTGTTCAGGACTCGTACCCCCTACCCCTATGTCAGCAAATTAGACCTGCTTAAGGGATATTGGCAAGTTCCCTTAATAGACCGGGCCTCCAAAATAGCTGCGTATGTTACTTCTGACCACTTCCTGCCATACACCGTCATAACGTTTGGCATGTGCAACGCATCAGCCACCTCTCAGAGATTAGTGAACACTGTTCTGGTCAGGTTACCTAACTGTAATGCCTTCGTTGATGATCTGCTTATATATACACTAGCACTAGCACAAGTTTTCAGTCAGCTCACTTAAGCGTTATTAATACTGAACCTAGCTAAATGTTACTTTGGGAAAGCCACTGTAACGTATCTAGGCATACATGTGGGGAAAGGGCAAGTGTGCTCTGTGGAAGTCTCAGCCATAACATAACATAACCGTTCCGACCACTAGAAAAGCCCTTTGTCAGTTCCTAGGCATGGCACGTTACTAGTTTCTGTCACAATTTTTCCACCACTGTCCACCCTCTAACCAGTCTGCTCAGTCCCAGTGTGGATTTTGCCTGGCAACATACTTTTGAAACTGTTAAAGCTCTCTTAAGCCAAACTCCTGTGTTCGCAGCCCCAGATTTCTCTAAGCCTTTTAAACTAGAGGTCAACACCAGTGCTGTGGGAGTTGGTGCAATTCTGTTGCAGTAGGATTACGCTGGTGTGGACCACCTAGTGTGTCATTTTTCAAGAAAGTCCAGCTCACCAAGTCAGGTACTCCACTATTGAAAAAGAAACTCTTGCTTTGTTGTGGCACTTCAACATTTTGAAGTATATGTTGCGTCCAGTTCTCTGCCAGTTGAAACTTATCATAACTCGCTTGTCTTTCTGACCTGCATGTACAACCGCAACTGGCGTCTCATGCAGTGGGCCCTGTTGTGTAAAACTAAAACTTAAATAAAATAGGTTCTGAGAATGTATTTGCAGATACATTATCTAGATTTTAGTTGTTCCTGAGGTTGGGTGGTTGTACCTTGCACATCTTATAGTGTGTTTATTTAGGGTGTTAATGCTTCAGCCTGTATGTGTTCAACTGTCACTGTTTGTAGTGATATGCTAATCAGGCTGTGTGGCTCCTTGGGGAAGATTGGTCTGACCAGTGCCAGCCCCACCTATATCCTGCTTATCATGGGAAGATGCCTGCTGCCTGTTGTTTGATGCTGATTGGAGCAGTGCTCCACCGCCTCCACAATCCGAAGCTGCCAGTAAGACCACTCCCCCTTCAAATAGGGAGGTGCTACTGCTCCAGATAGCTGTCATTCTTGAGAATCAAAAGAAGGAATCTGCTTTCCTGATAAGGTGATACAGGCAGACAAAATATATACATATGCAATAAACAAATGGATTGTATTATTTAAAAGGGGGGAGTGTAAGCAGGCACGTGCAGAGGGGGATGCAGTGGGTGCGTGAGCACCTGCCCTTTTGTCCTTTGCTGCCCAAAGTGCCCTTTTTTCAAACGCAAAATTTCCCTCATTTTATTTATTTTAAAAGTTGTAAAGGCCCTTTTGTGAAGGCCTGCCCGATCAAACTATTAGTAAAATAAATTAATAATAATTTCGCAGTAAATAAAATAACCCACATTATGACCTTTCACCTGATGACCTCATCTGTGACGAGCCCTCCCGTTCAGACACGTTAGTGATTCAGCAGCTCTGCCTACAGGACGCCTTCGATTCCGCCAGTAAGAGGGGTTTGCTGCTATGTGCGTGTTGTGGATTGTTGCAAAGAGAGCAGCACAGCTGTTGTGTTTATCGCTGTGTGTCGCCTGTCTGTAACAGTAACATCAGCAGCCGGCTAACACAGGGCCGTGCAGAGACTTTTGGAAGGGCAGGTGCTCAAAGTATAAAAAGGACACATGGAACAAGGATTTAAATAGGACTTTATGTTATTATTCCCTGTTGACACACATATACAGATGCTTCTGTATCGATACGTCAGCAAATGAGGTGAAGCAAAAAGAAACAGCGAATGCCCAACTCAGCTTTAAAACACTGGGCTGACATAAGTTACAGGGAACAGTTGCTGTTGAATGGTTGCTATGGATGCTGCTGCTGTTGTTGTGTTGTTGCTGATACTACTGGAGGTGATCTGTGACTACAGATATTAAAACAACTATAGGATATATATTAGCTGATTAAACAATTATGTGACCATAAAAAGATTGTTGAGTGTTTGGGACCAGCTCACACTGACTGAGCTGCTGTAATACTGCAGCCACAAGGCTGACTGCTGGGAGACGCTCACAGAGCTGCACACCAAGAGCTGCAGGTGGAGGAAATAAGATACCAGATTAAAAAAGTGTGGGAAATAATCTGAGAAGGAAACATTAATGGGGAAAGGATGAGGGAGGTCATGGCAGGGTGAGAGTGAGACAAACACATCTACAGTCTGTGTTGCTTGCTGTGTGTCTACAGGATGCAAAACTGTGATAATGATTTTATACATTACATAGTGAATCTGAGATATATTTGGATTTTTATTGACTATATGTCTAATCATATATCTAAATAAATAAAGTAGCGTTAATCTTTTATAATATTCCTGACATCAAAGAGTGAAGAAGAAACGGCCCTGTTAGATTTCAGAAAAATGTATGAAATGTTTGTGAATCTTATTTCCTCCACCTGCAGCTCTTAGTGTGTTGCTGGCTTAGTGAGCCAGTCCCAAACACTCAACAATCTTTGCATCTTTTCATGGTCACATAATTGTTTAATCAGCTAATTTATATCCTATGTTTGTTTTAACAATTCATACATTTTTCTGGAATCTTATAGGCCCATTTCTTCTTCACTCTTTACTTTGATGTCAGGAATATTATTTATTTTACATCAGCACTGACATTTTTATATGTATTTCCAGTTATTGAGTTTTTATTGTTGAGCTGTTGTAAACATACTGCTGCTGTCAAAATGTAAATTTATTCAATACAGTTCTGAATTTAATGATAGTTTTTTTTACAGGGCTGAAGGCTGTAAGTCAGAGGAATAGGCTTAAAATTTTACCAATATTGTTATACTTATTTTAAGGCACAAGGCTTTTACTAAGTTACTTTAATAATCCTAGATCAAGTGCAAAGATTTTAGTCAAATTACAAAGAAGAGATCAGACCTCTCGACGCCCTAGAAACTTTTCTCCCTCAAACAGAACCAAGTGAACAGAGCACCTTAGTTTATAGTGTAGAAGTAACGTCAGCTGTCGGCGTGTCTTTACTTTGATGTCAGGAACACACCAACTGTTCCCTGTAAGTTATGTCAGCCCTCAGTGTTTTAAAGCTAGAGTTGGGCATTCGCTGTTTCTTTTTGCGTCACCTCATTTGCTGACGTATCGATACAGAAGCATCTGTATATGCGTGTCAACAAGGAATACAAAACTATATATTTCTATGTCAATAGCATGAGAAGAGTCCTTTTTAAATCCTTGTTCCATGTGCCCTTTTTATACTTTGAGCACCTGCCCTTCCAAAGGTCTCTGCACGGCCCTGAGTGTAAGTGGGGGAGAAATGAGAAATGAAAACTAACTTGGCAGAAGGATAAAGCGGTTTGAAATGAATAGGCCTACTACTGTGTAAAATAAATCGAAATATTACCTCTGAGTATTATAGGCTTAAAGCCTTTCTGAATAAACAAACACCCGTTTCATTGACGTTCCCCGAAGTGCGCAAACAAAACACAATTTAAGATCATTTGCATCCACACAAAAAGATCCAGATTTATGGTAGGCTAATAAATACAAATGGAGACATCTGTTTCTGCGAAAGAAGGCCTCACATATGTTGTACAATTTAATCAGGAATCATATTAATTAATACTTGCATGCAGTGCAATTTATTCTCATAAATAAAGTGAGGACGACAAATTATATTTAAATTGCATTCTGAAAATGAAACCTGTGCTATTGATCCTTGTATTGTAGCTGACCAGCCATCAGATGACTTCAATCTCAATCAATCAATCTTTATTTATATAGCACTTTTCATACAAACAACATGTAAAACAAAGTGCTTCACACTATAGAAAAATTTAAAAGATAAAATAATAAAATAAAATATAAAAGCAGGTCAAGCCCAACAATCAATCCCCGTTTTACCCCCAAAAAAACAATACAGCTCAGTTAAAAGCTTGGTTAAATAGGTATGTCTTTAGTTTGACTTTAAACAAGTCCAGATTTCCTGCTGCTCTCAGCTCAACAGGAAGGGTGTTCCACAACCTCGGGCCATAACATTGAGAGGATGCCTCACCGTAGGTTTTAGTTAAGGCTTTAGGAATAAGTATAAAGCCAGTATCAGAGGATCTGAGGGTTCTAGTAGGTTCATAAGGTAAAAGCAAATCTGCTAAGTATTCTGGACCAACACCATTAAGTGACTTATAAAGTAGTAAAAGGACTTTAAAATCAATTCTAAAATTAACTGGAAGCCAATGCAGAGACTTGAGGATAGGGGTAATGTGTGTTCTTTTTCTGGTCTTAGTCAAAAGACGTGCAGCAGTGTTTTGAACCAGCTGCAGTTTAGAGATTTTGCTTTTCAGAAGGCCAGAAAGCAGAGCATTACAGTAATCAATCCTGGAAGTAATAAAAGCATGGATAAGTGTCTCAGTGTTTGCTTGAGAGAGAAAGGGTCGTACTCTGGCAATGTTCTTAAGATGATAAAAAGCGGTCTTAGAAACATTTCTAATATGTGACTCAAAACTGAGATCTGAGTCAAAAATAACTCCCAGGTTTTTCACCTGATCACAGGGACTTAGTGCCAGCATTCGCAATTTCATTTCAAGTTTCTCCGTCTGACATTCAGAACCAATGACCAGTACTTGTGTTTTGTCCTGATTGAGCTGCAGAAATTGTTCTGCCATCCATGACTGTATGTTTAGGAAACAATTAAAAAGAGCGTCTACTGGTCCTGGGTCAATAGGGGACACACCAATGTATAGCTGTGGCTCCTGATGACATCTCCAAGCGGCAGCATGTACAAATTAAAAGGGTTGGGCCTAAAATTGAACCATGTGGGACACCACAATTCATTTTATGTCTTCTGGAAAAAGATTCATCAATACACACAAAGAATTCTCTATCAGTGAGATATGATCGGAACCAATTTAGAGCAGTACCTGAGAGGCCAATCAGCTTGTGCAGTCTGTTTAGAAGAATTGAGTGATCTACTGTATCAAAAGCTGCACTCAGGTCAAGTAGCATTAATATTGATGTTTTTTTCATATCCATGTTCCATCTAAGATCGTTAACAATTTTTACCAATGCTGTCTCAGTACTGTGATTGATTCGAAAACCAGACTGGTATTTACCATAAATATTTTGGGAATTAATAAAATCATTCAGTTGATTAAAAACAACTTTCTCTAAAATTTTACTTTGAAATGGCAGATTGGATACCGGTCTATAATTATTCAGTACTGTAACATCTAAATTATTCTTCTTCAGAAGGGGCTTCACCATAGCAGTTTAAAAAGCAGTAGGGAAGACACCCATCTGTAGAGAAAAGGGATAATGTGTTTTAAAAAGAGAAGTGGGGATGGGATCTAACAAGCAAGTTGTTGGCTTCAGCAGATAACAATTTTACAAAGCATGCCAGCATCAACCAGGTCAAAACTATGCAGTATATCCCCGGATGTAGGTCTAGGATCCACTTTATTAAAATGTACCTGCAGATGTAGTGATATATTTGACCTAATAGAATCTATTTTACTTCTGAAGTGGAGTGCAAAGTCTTCACATTTGGAGTTTGTTGACATGCTGCTAGGTTTTGTTAAAACAGGGTTTATTAAGTGATCAATAGTTGAGAAGAGGACTTTAGGTTGTTCTGGTTTTCTGCAATGACTTTGAAGAAGTGTGTGTGTCTTGCATCTCTAACTGCCTTATTATATGCTTTCAACTGTTCGTGAAAAATTTGATAATTTACTGTTAGTTTGTTCTTTCTCCATTTTCTTTCAGCTATTCTGCATTCTCTTCTTAATTGTTTGGTTGTCTCAGTTCTCCAGGGAGGTGTAGATAAAGTCTTTATCTTTTTCAGTTTCAGAGGTGCCACTAAGTCAAGGGTTGACCTGAGTTTACTGTTAAAACTATCTACAATAAAATCACAAGAGGAAGGTAATATATCAGCAGGAATATCATATAATAAATTAATAAAATTAGTAACTTCAGGAGTAAGATAGCGTTTCCTCACAGTACGACCTTGAATGTTTTGTTTTATAAAATCATTTATGGTAAAGAATACACAGAAGTGATCAGACAGACCTACATCCACAACAGAGGGAACGTGAGCTGACAAGCCATAGGTTATTACTAGGTCCAAAGTGTGGCCTCTGTTGTGCGTAGGTTCTGTAACGTGCTGGATAAAATTCATACAGTTCAACAAGTTTAAAAATTCCCCAGCATAAAAATCTGAGATATTGTCAATGTGTAAGTTAAAATAGGCTAGAATAATTACTTTGTTAAAATTTGTGTGGATGATTGAGAGTAAATCTGAAAAATCTGAGATGAAAGATGGACATCGTTTGGGAGGACGATAAACTACCAAGAACAGTATTCGAGGGTTGTTAAGATTAAGTGCGTGATATTCAAAGGATGTGTATTCACCAAAAGCAGTGTCCTTAAAAACAAATGAGGCTGACAGGATCGTTGCTGTACCCCCACCCTTCTTGTCTTTCCTAGCGGAGTATTCGAAGTGGTAGTTTGGTGGTAAGGCCTCAATAAATGTGGCTGGGCCATCTGTGTTAAACCATGTCTCAGTTAAAAACATAAAATCAATATTATTATCAAGATCAAATCATTGACAAGAAAAGTCTTATATAAAAGAGATCTGATATTTAAAAGTGCCATACTTAGAGTCACTGGAGGAGCATATGGTGATTTGTGTGTGTACAGGGATCTGAGGTTATAAGAGTTTGTACCATGGTAATGTTTGACGTACCTCCTTTTTGTAATGATGACAGGTATAGAAGATCCTGCATTTTGTGGGCAGGACGCTCTGTGCACAGTTTGTATGGGTGAACTGGAGTGGTGTAATGGCAGAGGAGGTCAGCAGGGGGCTGTAGTCGGAGTAACTGTGCTCTGAGCTGGCAGTGTAAGACGCGAGGAAGATTCCAGTGCGGGGGTGTGTGATGTAAATAGTCATTCACGTGGAGCGGACTGTACAGCCTGCTGCCAGTTAGCTGCTAGCATTTGGCTACCCAGCCTGTTTGGGTGGACTCCATCTGTCTTAATTAAAATCCTTTTTGGTCAGCTTTGACTGCTCACGAGCTGCATCGTTTGTCCTCACATGGACAATCACTCGATGAATGGTGGGTGGAAGTGAGCACAGAAGCCCCGGGAGCCTATCCAGGATGGCCGGGACCTTGGCTCCTGGGACACAGTGAGTGGTTGCATTAAAGAAGCGGATATTCCTGATTATGGAGTCCCCAACTATTAATGAAATGGAGAGAAAAGGGGACGATGGGATGACGGTTGTAAGTTTTCGGAGCAGGACGGCACAGAAAACTTCCTCAGTAGGCCTGTGTGTCAACTGAGGAAGAGGAAGAGGCATCACAAAGTATTTCAAGTAATAATGGCGGGGGAGAGTATGTAGAAGCTGATATTCTTGAAAATAAAATTGTATCCCTCTTTCTGTGCATACAATCAGTATGGGGCGGCTGTGGCTCAGTGTCGAAGTGTCCTTGGGCAAGAAACTGAACCCCAAATTGTGTGAATGTGTGTTAATGTTAGTTTCCGTATGAGCACTTAGGCTCAGTGAGTGAATATGTTTGTGATAGGTGGACTTAGTGTAAAAGCGCATTGAGTGGTTGAAAAGACTAGAGAGACGCTATACAAGTATGGAGAACTGCATTTCTCCAAAAGTGCTTTACCGCTGAAGAATTTAACAGTGTTCTATACTTTTCCAAAGTTCATTCCCTTCAAAAAATTAAAGATGTGCTTACTAAACATAGCATTGAAATAGATGATTTTGTTGTTAAAGAATATAATGATACAGTATTCCAAACCAATCCACTTATTTTGACTACTGAGGCAAAAGGTGTGCTGTCAACTAATTACAGAAGGAATTTCTATTTTAAAAAGCACTTCCCTGTAATTGAGAATTTACGAAGACAGATTTTTCAGACAAGTTAGTGCTTAATCAAGTAGGCAAACCTGATTACTGCTGTCGAATGGATTGTGTTAATTTACTAGCAAAATTTCCCTCTACCCTGTCTTTAATCAGCTGGCTGCTCTTCGAAAGTCTGTTGAAGTTAAACAGTTTGGCTCTGATGCATGTCTTTATCAAGGATATACAGTCTCTGGAAAGGGATGGTGTGTTGTCCTGCAGGCTTTCAATGTTGATGGAATTTTGCAGAGTTTGTTGTCTTAGTCAAGACCAAATCGCAAGTGTTGAAGCAAAGGATTTTCAACTAAGAACTGTACAACAGCACATCTTTGTGGATGAGCTCAAGTCTAGTCATAAACAGAGTGTAAATGGTGTTAAAAAGGCTCAAGGCACGAGTTGTTACCAGTCGGGCTACCGACAGAGAACAGGGGGCAGGAGTCGATCGGACCACCGGCAAACTGGTGCCGGTCATACCACCGATGGGGCACGAAGAACAGGAGTCAACTGGACCAACAACGGAGCTGGTGCTGGTCAGACCACCGATAGAACACGAGTTGCAGGAACCGGTCTTGCCACAGACTGGACAGCTGGGCTGAGGGCCATGGACCGGATATGTGGAGCCGGCGTGGGCCAGACTTGAGGAGTAGGGATCTGTCTGGCCACCGACGGAGACCTCGGAACTGGTATCAGTCGGACCTTCGACAAGGGACCAGCAACAGGTGTCAGTGGGATCACTGAGTACAACCTGGGAGCAGGAGTAGGCCAGGGATCTGGTTGGTCTGGCGTGGAGCTAGTACCGCTAGCATGCCGTGAATAAGGCAGGGGGCTAGCTGGCTGACAACTAGCTGGCCGGGAAACTGGCTGGTTGCAGAGGGGTCGCTGATGGTGACCTGGTCGCCTTAGATGACCACCACAGGAACCCGAAATGATGGCTAAGCGACTACTTCAAAGGACGACTCGGGGGAAAGCCTAGCCTCCAGGCTATGGAGGTCATGGTCAGGTAGGCCAGGAGAGTCATCATCTTTGAGTCCTTGGTAGGTGGGGTAGGCAGGCAGACGGACAGGCTAGGTAGAGGACTAGTCGCTCTGGTCGAGCAGGACACAGGCAGGACAGGCGGAGGACTAGCAGCACTAGTCGAGCAGGATACAGGCCAAATATGCAGAGGACTAGCAGCGCTAGTCGAACAGGACACAAGCAGGACAGGCGGAGGACTAGCGGTGCTAGTAGTGCAGGACACAGACAGGACAGGCGGAGGCTTAGCTGCACTAGCCAAGCAGGACAAGAGGATGCTTTCCAACCTGCAACTAGCAGGCAGAGAACAAGTCTGTTGAGGGCTAGCTGTCCAGGGAATTGACGGCCGGAGGCTAGTGGTCTGGGTGTTAGCTGCTTCCAGGCTAACGGACTGAGGAACAGATGAGGACTTGGTTGGGGGATCGGAGGAAGTCACACACCCACCCAGGGAAAGAGTCTGCTGCTCCTGGCTTGGCAGCCAGGCTCTTCCAGGCGAGGGACACGGTAGCTGCCTTATGGCTAACTAGCCCCAAACCACATATTCCTCAGTGCCAAAAGCTCCCTCAGCACGTCAGTCTTCTCCTCAGTAAGAGTGTCTGCTGGGCTCTTAATCGGTCTGGTCATTCTGTCACGTTTGCTGAGTGCGCAGAGGAGGTGAGATCCCAAATGCAAAATGCAAATGCGGTTCCAGGTTACTTTAAGCCAGGCAAGATCAACAGGCAAGACAGGCAACACAGATACAGCTACTGGTACATCCAAAAGGTAGCAACAGGTAGTAACACAACATCCGACAGAACAGACATGCGATATGCGACAATGACCAGATAAGGACTAAACAGAAACTCCAAACATTTATACACAGGGACTAACGAGCAGGGCGGGAGCAACACAGGTGACAGGGATCAGGGTAAATGAGGCAGAGAGACAGAAGGGGAAAAAGAGGCCAAAGAGACCGCAATCCGATTTTTTTGCCCATATGTGACTCAGATCTGATCTTTTTTATGACAGTGTGAACAGGCCAAGTCACATGGAATCTTATCTTTTCCAGTTCGGAATTGGGCCACTTCCATATGTGGTACTTTTTAAATACGACCTCAGTCTGGACACTGGTCACATTTGATGCGACTTTGATGTCACAGTAGAGCAGCAGTCCTGCTGTAGACGGAGCCGCCGTGAATGAAAAAGCTCCACAAAAAGCCACAATTAAACATTTGACTCTCTTCCTTCTCTACCTCGCTATCATCTGCTCACAAATTCCATTCCTTATACCTAAAATCCACCAGATCCCGAGCTCTCTATTGAGTTACGTACATGCTATTTGTCCGAGCGGACACTGTGGTGAGAGAAAGATGGAGAGAGAGAGATTCGTAGGCCTGCAGTCTGAACGTAGCCAGAGAGACTGGCTGACAGGCAGATTACTGGAGGTGAACAGACATAACACAAGTACTGAACACCAAACATGTCCAAGTAAGTAGTAACAGATCAGAATAATGAAAATAAACTAATTCAGATCACAACTAAACTAACAATAAGGAACACAGACCAAAGCTAAGAGTTGCACAGAACTCAGGGCAGACATGGGCAAAACACAGAAGTACACAGACCAGGAGTAAACACTTGATATGAACTAAGGCACAGGACTAAGAACTAAAGACACAACCTAGGAAATAAGAAACGAGACAAGACAGATAAGAAATAACTTACAGATGCAGATGAATGCAATAATAAAGGCTACACAGAGACTTAAAGCAGAATGAACAAAAGCAGATTAGTAAATGAAATTGGCAACCAGACAAACAGAACCCAAGCATGATGGTAGAGAACCGGACATGAGGGACAAGACAGAACTAAACAAGTACTAAGGCAGACACCGAGATAACAGGACAGATCAGAACCACCACACCGGACAAACAGGAGACTGGATACAAGACCACAGATAGACAGGACTGAAACCCAAAACCCAGACACAGAGAAAGCTAAATCAAAATACAGAGAAGGTATGGCCAACATAATCTAACCCAGACAAGCTCTGGACAGGATCATGACAAGTACTGCCATTATGTTGGAGGAGGCCATTGTCCTGACTGATCTTCCAGACATCCCCACTGCATTTGCCTACCTTTTCAGCCTGCTCTATGCTTTGAACATGGAGTATTCAAAAGAAAACTTAAGTACACTTTTGTAGCTATTCAGCAAATCTTCATGGAACTTTTTACCAGATGCTTACAGTGTGTCAGGAGCTTGAAAACAAAGCTCTTACTCTAAGTTGGAAGCTGGTCTTTTTCATTTTACAGGCGATGTGACTTATGTGACTTTCAAGGACTGTGTTTTGGTATTGCCGACATCACGTTTGCACAGTAATTGTCAGCAGTTTTTGAGAAATGGGCATGTTTGAGATCCCTCCAAGAGACATACAGTTGTGTTGAAATGTTGGATGTTGTCTTGCCAATATTTGTATATTTTGTTACTGACCCTTCACTGGAATGATAATGAAAAAGTATAGCACATTACGCAAAGCTAGAAGAATAGAAGTAACAGCTAAAGACACAGTATTGGGTGAAAGTGATCATATGTTTTGACCACATGGTTAACCTATATTTTCAGTAGAGTTTACTGCTTTCTCTAGGCAAATATTCTACAATTTCAATTGTAGAATATTCTAAACACTGTGGCTTCTTTACATTTTATACCCAAAAAAGCACACCATCCCTTACAGCAGTGCCTGTTACTTTTGCACAGTTGCTGAACTTCGGATTGTTAGCTCTGGTTTTATAAAGGGTCAACTTAAAATGAATGCCAGATGCAGAAAGGTCAGTTTACACCTGCAATGAATGTTAACAAAATTGGATTTTGACATACTGTATTTTTTCATTTAAAAGATTGATAGACAATTTGTCAGTTCTGTGACTTGCATTTCCACTGCAGTTTGGCAGGTTGTGAATAGTAGTTTGCATTATACATTTGTGGATTAGATTCATGTTGATCATAATGTGTGATCTACCTTAGGCTGAATGCATTCTAAGAAGCAGTTTAAAAACAAATCTGCATTGTGAATATACACACATATACACAAACCTACTCACATCTACCCACGCACGCACGCACGCACACATACACACACACACACACATACACACACTTTGTTTTTTGAAAGTGTTCAAGTAACATGTTGCTGTTCAGTCAGAGTAAGTAAGCGAGCCAGTTGAAGCGCTTCAACTGAAGCACTTAAATTCAGGTGTGAATGTTTACACTGGACTTGATGGTGTCATGATTCTAACTTAAATGATAGTCATGTGTTAATTGAATGTTTGTTTAAAATAAACATTTTAATTGAAGTGGCTTTGTTTGTTATTCTTACAAAAATAATAAGTTGGCACTACTTTTGGATTTTGGACTTCTTAGTGAATACATAGTACGGTGGCCCTTAAGTGCAAACCACACCAACAATTGTGGAGATCTGCTGTCGTGTTGTGGCGAAATGCTGTCATGTTGTGGCGAAATACTGTTGTGTTGTGGCGAAATGCTGTCGTGTTGTGGTGATTTGCTGTCGTGTTGTGGCCAAATGCTGTCGTGTTGTGGTGATTTGCTGTTGTGTTGTGGCCAAATGCTGTCGTGTTGTGGTGATTTGCTGTCGTGTTGTGGCCAAATGCTGTCGTGTTGTGGTGATTTGCTGTTGTGGTTTGCACTTAAAAGCCACTGTAGAATAGAGCTCATAATTTAAACTTTTAATACATATGGAATATATATTATCTAAACAAAAAATTAGTTGGCATGACTCTTTGTTTGGAATATTTAGTATGTAGAACTCAAAATTTTAAGCTTTGATACATTTGAAATATTAATTGTCTGAACAGAAAAAGTTGGCATGACTATTAATCAAAGTTTAAGTTAAGCCTCAAAACTCAAAGTTGAGAGCAGTAACTTGCCTTGATGGGAGGCCAGAACCCAGATGTTGAACCAGGAGAGTGGGGTTTGTGTCCCATGTGAAACAAAAAGCCAACATTAAATATTTTTATTTAGGCAAGTTACGACATAAGTGAAGTTAGTTAACTTATGTGTTAACTGACATACATAGCTATTTAAACCCAAACCATGATCTTTTCCTAATCTTAACCAAGTAGTTGTATTGCCTAAACCCAACCAAGTACTTTTTGTGCCTAAACCTAACTAAAATGCATCGTTTCATGACTTTAATAGCGCGTTTCAATGTTTCAATGGCAATGTTTCGAAATTCTAGCATTTTATTTTAAAAGTTTAACCGGACGTTGCATATTTATTGTTGCTAACTTGTATGTTTGGTGTTGCTAAACGTTGCTAACTTGACTGCGGATCCCTAAACGTCAATAATCCAGGCAAAAGGGCTACTGTAGTCGTTAAAAACTGACAACCAAAGGGCCTTTACCAAGCGTCAATATGTGACGAGCCGGGAGTGAGAACCTGTTGTTTATGTTTCTTTTCTTTCCCCTTCCAAGCTGGGTCGTTACAATAAAAGAAGTTTGATGAAGCAGAGACTGGATGTGTTTCACAGACTGTAATCAAAACAGTATGTTATTTTTTGACCCCCCCCTGGTTTGTACTCAAATAACATAATACTCATGAGACAGTGAAGGATTTGTAATAAAAAAAGCACTTGTATCAAGGAGGTTTTTTCCACAGGTAAGGTGTGGTTCAGGTACACTGTTTGTTTTGATATCAGGAGTTTGGCAGTTTGCCTTCAGCTCAGGGTTGTATTTATTCAAAGTGATGTTTACCTTCTTTGAAACAACGTACAGTATCTCACGAAAGTGAGTACACTCCTCACACTGTAAATATTTAATTATACCTTTCATGTGACAACACTGAAGAAATGACATTTTGCTCCAATGTAATGTAGTGAGTGTACAGCTTGTGTAACAATGTAAATTTGCTGTTCCCTCAAAATAACACATCGCACAGCCATTAATGTCTAAAACCAGTGGAAACCAAAGTGGGCCCAGTTAGTCATTTTCCTGTCTTTTCTGTCCTCTACATATCAGTCATATCAGTCTAGTTGGGACAGGATATTTTTTTAAAAAGTAAACTCACTAAAGCAAACATTAGAAATGTTGAACTCATTCTGCATGAATGGTTATAATTATGGTTATGGTAACACTTTATTTGAAGGGGTGTGCATAAGACTGACATGACACTGTCATAAACATGACATAGCACCTGTCATGAACGTGAAGGAGTCTTTATGAATATTTATGACTGTCGTCATTAAGTGTCATTCGGTAAATTATGACACTTTTAATGCAAAGTTGACATTGATTAAAAATATCTTTGTTATGACAACTTGACATTAAGCAAGAAATCATAACCTGTCACAAATGTCATAAAAGGTCTAATTATCAAACTTAAAGAAGTTATTTAGATTTGTGTTAACATTACATTACCCGGTCATGTGTGGTTGGTCTTGACGTTGGCTGTCATGATACCATTATAATTGTGTCATAAATGTTTTACTTGACCTCAAGTAAAGTGGAACACATTGGACTAGTTATAAAGATGTCATTAATTTATTACACTGTCAAAAGCTTCAACAACAGTGTCATTAATATCTTCCTTGACCTCAATTACAATACAACAACCTAGACTTGTCATAAAGATGTCAATAAGTGTTATTACACTGACAAATGCTTATAAATACCCTAACCAAATAAACTGAAATGTCAAGAGATACTTGTAGTATTTGCACAATACTTGCATTTCTTCTTCCTCAGAGGGTTCAACTTCCGACATAGATTCAGCACATTCTACTTCTGAAAGAATTACTTGTTTTTACTTAAAGGGCCTTTCACAGTCCAAAGTGTACTAATACATTATTAGGAGAAGTTTTTCACTCTTTTTCCCCTTTGCTGTGATCGTGTCAGCCCTCTCCTTCGTTTCAGCCTTGCTGTAGCACTCTGCAAACTGTGAAATCTTCTCTTTATCTTTGTCTCCCGAGAGGAGCTCCTAAAAGCTACTGCTATAAATACAACCTATTTTCAACAATATAAACCAAATCTACATTCAACCTACTTTGATATTTACTTGATTTTTTTTTTTTACATCATGGAAAAGTCTGCCCAAGACACCATTATAATGGCAAACACCTAACCAGTGGTGCCACTCTACCATTTTAAAGTGAGTCTTCAGTGTCTCAGGAGTCCTCTATGACGCCATATTTCCAATTTGTAATTCTGCCATGCACGCTCAATGTGTTGAGTATGAGCACCAGTCACTGGGTCAACAAAGTTTCTTTTATGGCAAACAGAGTACTGGCTATATTCATTCTGGAAAAGCTGCCCCTTGTATGCACGCCATTCATCAGTGAGGATGGATGTTCTGGGTCTGATATATCATCGAATTTGGTCTGTAAGGGTTTGCCTTGAGCGGTCATTAACGAGTCTCAGAATGGGCCTTCTGGAATTACCATCAACCTCCAGCATCCTGAAGATCCACTGACGTTTACGGTGTCATGTTTTGCCACATCTGCCACGATGGTACTGAACGGTGACGGAAAAAAGACAAATACTTAAACGTAAACATGAACAACTCTCTACAAAATCCAAAAACTGTGTGCTAAAATGTGTGATGTAATTAAGAATAAAGTGTGGCACTGTTCCATAAATAATGTACTGGGGAAGATTATATACATGACATAGAGCACCCAGAGGAATGTTTCTGTTTCAAAACTAACAACATTACGAAAGGTCAAAACTGATTTGGGTATAAAACAGAAAACTACATCAGTCTCCCATTTGTCGTCTATGGAGTAGGTCCCGACTTAAATGGCTATACAGTATGTTTACTTGAAAGTCAAAATTTGTGCGATGTCAGAAGTAATCTTCTTAAAAAAACAGACTGGGATCAAAATAAAATGCCAAGATAGGGTTTTCTTCCCTGCTTGAACAACCTGTTTGGCCTATCACTGAGAATGCTCCTTCAGTTGTTCTCAATTGCAAAATTTTTACAAAATTCATGAATGTAAAGTAAGGTTATAGTAGAGCTGCAAAAAAAAATACAGCCTACCTTTCGTTTGTGGGTAAATTTGCTCTCATCGATATCGACAAATCGATGACGCCCACCAATTCTCATTCCTCTCTTCCTCAGGCTCTTAACGGCAGCAATGCACACCTTAAAATGTAAAAAATTAAACATCAACAAGTTGACTTGTGATAATGCCTTGCAATGGAATCTGATAAATATCATGTATGTGCAAATTTAGGGATAAAGTGTGTGTATGTGCATTTCCACACACTAGCCATCAATTTCTGTGCATTGCATTTGGTGACACTGAGTGTACCAAATAAGTGTGTAGTCATATAGAATTCAACCGTATATAATAGGTTGTGACTTCAAGCATTTTTTTTTATGTGGCACTGGGTGTTTGTAAAGACAGGTAAATTGCCCCCCCCCAATTTTGAACTCGCTTAGGGTCTCAGAACATAATGTACTGATGTAATGACTACTTTGTCACCTACACGAGTTTTGCTGTTCTGTTGCTGAGATGTGATGACTCTATGCCTGCTAAGCGCAGTATGGTCAGCAGAGGGCGCTCTTTGCATTATACTAGGGCATCAGTAGCTAACGCCAGTAAAGTAGAATGAGTGACGAGTAAGTCCAAGAATGCATGCTTCAGAGAGCGCTCCTGATTAAAACTGTATTTTCATATTTCCAACAGGTAAGCAAACTGTAAACAGAATTCTGGTAAAAGACATCAGTACATTTTAATATGAACGTAGTCTATCTATTTAGGTTAGTATAGCTTTCTAAGGCCGACTATAGAGACTGTAGAAGCCTAGGAATGTTCCGTACCACATTTTGCGATGTGGGCGCAAAAGGTGGGACGGTGATTTTTCAGCAGTCTAAATGTTCAGATTCAGTCTTTCAAACATTATTTGAGCTCATTTTATGGCATGAAGGGATTTTTCCGTTTCACTGCTTTATGAAGTCAATTTAGAACAATATTTGGACACTTTTGAGTGTGTTAAATAAATTAATCTCATTTTTGAAGTGGCGACAAGTTTTTTAAAGTGAGGGAGAACGGCTGAGCTGAAAGAATAAGGCTGATATTTTTTTTATCAACGCATTATTATAGACTACGCCTGTTCATTTAGACATTCACACTGTCTGTGATTTTCTGTCTCCCTGTGTGTGTCAGTTTCAGCCGTGCTGCTGTCGTATTTCTGTAGTGTTACAGTTTAATCCTTGATCGTAAAATATGACGCTCTGCTGACAGTGGACCTGTTCATGTCTGTTTGGTCATCTGCTGCTAACACCGCCTCTTTTATGTGAACGCGCTCCCGGCTGGATCGGGAAACCCTGGGTTAGAGTCACTTGACAGTTTTAAAAAAAATCTCCGATGACCGGCAGAGAGAGAGAGAGAGAGAGAGAGAGAGAGCTCAGAGTCAGCTACACAATAACGATTTTTTCAATCCGAGTACAGATATTGACTCCTATTACTAATACTCCTACAGGCAAAATGCTTTATCCGTACTGGATACTCGTTTCAGCCGAGTGTCCGGCTCAACCCTAATATTTCCACCATAAATTCAGGCAGAAAAGTTCACCAGAATGCATAAAATGAAGTATTAATTAGGAGGATCACCAGACCTCCAGATTCACCTCTTGTCTCCCCTTAAATGTTGATGCAAAACCTGAACTCTTGCCTTTCATCAACAAAACAACTTCACAAATTCACTAGAATGCAAAAAGTCAGTCAGTCTCTGGGACACACATTTTATGGGAGGGAAATTCACAGACACCTGGTTGGGTTGGGCAACTTAATGATTCTCAAGATGTTTGATCCTTCAGTCACAGAGCAGTCTGCTGAAACATAATAAACAGATTGTAAACGCGTTCTGCTCTGGTCTCTATTCCTCCAGTTTATCTGCACACTGGAATATCAAACACAAGTGATTTGTGATTGTGGCTAATATTTAGCTGCAGTTTTTAAAGACGCCATCAGGTGTCACAGTAGGGCTGAATAATTATTTTAAATATCTGTTTGTTCTTGACTGCAGCCACGTGGTGTTTGTGTGCTGTGAGATTTATTTAGTATTTGATTAAGGTCCATTATTTCAAACGATTTATCTTTGAATAGGATGATAATAATGTTGTTCATTTTTGCAGAGCTGCCACTGAAACCAAAAGCTTTAACTTTAAGTTTCTCCCTCACACACAGTTGAACCATGTGAGAGACATGGAGGGAGAGAGAGAGAGAGAGACCGACTGACTGACCATATCGATAAATCTGAATTTCTGTAAAATGAACTGAAAGACTGTGGAGAATCTAACTGATCTGAAGATGTGTAGCATGTCCATATTGACCAACATTTAAACATTTATATTTGTATGAGCGATCTAAGCAGCTTAGGTTGCTCGAGCAGATGACCTGGTGCTTTCATTGTTTTTTACATCCAGAAAACTTCCATAAAAATGTGACCAGACGTTTGTGTCAATGTGAAGCCGCACCAGGTCACTAAAAAGGACAGGCGGCTAACTGGGACTAGGCTTTTATCTGAAGTTTTATGGTATGTAGTGTAAAAACGGTAGAAAAAATACTGTACATTTTTGCTGTAAATCCCACTAACTCCCTCTACCATCTTCTTCAGTGAGCCAACAGAGAGAAAGGAGGTGAAAAATTATAGGACAAAGAGAGAGCAGAGGAATTAACATCCTAACTCTTTGTTAGTGTTGCTGTTTGATATTTAAATTGTTACTATAAATTATTTATTAACAATTTTAAATTTTATAAATGTTGAGTCATCAGAGACCCAAAGACACTTCTTTATACTCTGTACAGCTTTTCTAAAAATATAAAAGGTTAGTCATTTAAGTAATTTAATTCAATTGATGCTTTGATTTAGGGGTAAAACTCAACTCTTAAGTTGATGTCATCAGTTATAAAGCATCCGTTCTTATCTGACATGGAACAAAACAAAGAAACATCAGAGCGTTCATCGTCTATAATGTCATTCTGCATCATTCTGATTTATCTGATCAGCAGTTTAAATGATCTTCATGCTGTTTAATGTTTCATATTTGCTGTGATATTTGTGATTTGCAGAGAAAACAGGGTGAATGACATCTAAACATTTCATTTCACTTCCATCACAAACATCATGTTCTTTCTCATCTTCAAAAGAAAACAAACATCATCTCTAATGAGCGAGCAGAGCTTCAGCTGCTCAAGTCTTTCTTTACTGAGCTGCTGTCTGTTTTTATCAGCAAATAATTACACAAACTATCAGGACAAAAGAAAAGAAAACAAACAGCAAAAAGTCAATTATTCCCAACAAAAGAGTTTTAACAGAAGAAACAGAAGATTTTCTACAGACTGAAAAGGTGCAGGCTGAAACAGCAGCTCACTGTGCCCACCCTTTTTACAATCCTCAACTTATTAGAGGTGAAAAAGTCAAACCAAATGACACTATCTCTAATATATAACATATAAACTTTACAGAAAACACAGTGAAACAGAGAAGACCCTGAATGTTACAGAGGAAACAATTATTTTCAGTAAAATAGAGCAGAAGTTTGAAACAAATGATTGAACAGAGTCAGTGAGTTATTTAGATATTAAAAGCCTGATTGATCCCTGCAGACAGATTGAAAACATTTTGTCACTTAAAGAGTCTGAAAGATCTAGAAAGCTCTTAGACTCTAAACTGGAGCTGAAACAGAGATATAGATCAGCTATATATCTGGAAATCACTGTATTTGTAGTCTGTTACTGCTGTATTTGTTTAAAACAAATATTGTTCAGCCTCAGAACATCTTTGTTGACTCTTTATAACCACCTTTGAGTGATACTTTCCAAAAATGAACCAATTTTATTAAACTTTCTTTTCTCTTAAATATGGGAATCACATTTGCCTTTAAGTCCAGTTTTACTTTGATTCTAAAGCCGTCTATCTTTGGTCAACTGATTTTCTGCATCAGTTGTTCTGCTTCTGTCAGCAGAATGTCTGAAAAACAAATATTTAGTTTTCTGATGATCACAGCAGTTTGGAAAATAGATGAAACTTTGATAGATGTTTGGCTTATTTGCTGCTTTCTGTATTCAAAGCCAGTTTGACTACATTCTGACTTTACATGGTTTCTATATACACACACATTGATTACATAAAAAATTATCCAAAGGGACTAATAACTACTTAGAAGACTCTGTCCACTACAATTTAAGACACCTGGGAGTCCATTACTGTCTCCTACATCAAGGCCACCTCCTGATATTTTAAAGCATCTGTAGTCATCATAGATAAGGACTAGTGCAGAACACACTCGGTCAGAATTTGTCTCTCCCAGACGAGTTTCTCAGATCTGAGACCAAAACCCTCAAGATGTGTTTGATCTACTGGGGCGGTTTTGGGGGGGGGCCAGCAGGGGCCAGTGCCCCTGTAACACAGCCCTTGGCCCCCCCTATGGCCCCCCCTCTGAACGAAAAGTCTCACGGCAGCCCTAATGAATTAGCGCGTCAGCGTCAGCCTCGAAGCCCTCGATGCAACCTCCATGTGGCCCAGCATGTGATCTAACATATGACAACAAAAGTAGCTACACTACATGTAGGCTATAGTGTATGAACGTATCTACAGAGTGAGCTGCTGTAGGCTGAACCATTCCTTCTCATCTCTGTTGAGTTTCACATGCGCTGTACCGATCACCGCCAATCAAGGCTCAACACTTACTGTCGGACCTGCAGCCTCTCCGCTCCTCTGTGTGTCTGCAGAGCGCCTCCACACACACGCACACGCGCGCGCACGGAATGAAGTCAGCCAGCTGATCAGTGGACATTACCGGGACTGACTCCTCTCGTTAGTGTGTAGTATGTGGTTCAATAAAAACTTTGCCAGTAAAAAGCCACTACTTTACCACTGCAGCTGCCTTTAGGTTTCACACAGGCACAGCGCTGGTTCAGCTAATAGCTTATTGTTAAAAACAAGCTGAAGTGAAAGCTGTCTGTCAAGTTTTGGATTTGAAAATAAGGGAAATTTTCCAGTGCCCACCGGAGCAGCACCACCACCCCATCCAAACAGTAGGCTATCCCTTACATTTTATAGCCTAAATGAACACAAAAGGGTGAAGAGCATTTATTTAAATGCTTATTTGCGTATTTTCTGTTCATTCATCATTATTTGTCTTTACATTTAGCCAACATTTTATTTTCATTCCACACATTATTTTCTTTTCGTTGCTTTTCTTTTAAAGTTTTTCTTTTAATTTCACATAACTTTTCTTTACTCTTTAGTGAGTTATTGTACAAATTTGTTGCAGACTTTGCTTCTTTAAGACAGTTTTGGAAGGAGTGTATTTGTGGGCCAGAGTGGTTCATTTTACAGGAGAGAGCGCAAACGGTTCTGTTAGGTGCGTTCGAGATGACGGCGGCTGACTTTCGCCGACTTGATAATCTAACATGAGCTGCAGGTGACCGCAGGGGCGGGGTATAAAAACGGCGCATAAAGTCGGACACATTCTACCTGCAGCAGATTACTGTGAGCTGACATCAATGACTGATCTCACGGCATTTGCAAAGAATAATGCCAGCGAGACCGGGCAGGAGTGTGGATCCAACTTTGTGCAGTCGGGGAAAAGCAACTGCAGCCGCCGGACTCAGCGCCTGCAGCCGTCTGGCGGTTTGCAGCGCCGCGAAAGTTGGACACAATTTTAAACCAGCATGCCTTATGTTAAGTCTCAGCTGCGCAGCCACGAAAGTCAAACGCTCCTATTATTTTTTTAATAACGCAGGTTAAAATACGGAGATTTACTAAACTAATACTGGAGGACGGCGGGAAAGAAAGGTAAAATACGGGACTTTCCGCCAAAACGGGATACTTGACAGGTATGAGTGAAAGCTGTCTGTCTTTAGTAACTGTTCAGCTTAGTTTGCCTGTACATTAAAATATGGCACATTATAAACTCAGCTGGTGGCTGAGACAAACCAGCAGCACACAGTATGTTGATGTCAGGAATATGTAATATTTATTTTACTGACATGTTAAATTTGTTTGTTTGTTGCTGTAAATCCTGTTGCTGCTCTAGAAACAACAAAAAATTTAAATTATAGCCTATATTTAATTATTTAGTAATAAAGAGGACTGATAAGAGCATCAGTAAAGAACTGAACCAATAAGGATTACCAATACAAGTGTGTCAATAAAATCTTAATGATCCCAACTCCTGAGAAAATGTCCGGCCCATCTCTGTGTCCTGGTTTTAAAATCCGTCCCAAATAAATTTATAATAGAACAGCCCTGGTCTACAGTAATCATAGTAATGTATCTTCTTGCGACAAAATTAAACTGAATGCAGCCTTGTAGACAATATTTTGTCCTTGTAATCCATGTTTCCATTGCATGGACAGCCTTTGGATATTGCTGGAAATTTTAATTATTATCACACAATTTAATAATGCTTTGCATTTAAACAGCACTTTTCAAACACAAAATGCGATTGGTCTGACAGGAATGTTTTGTTTTGTGTAATGTAATTTAATAAATATATAACTAAGTTACTGAAAAGATCCTGTTACTGAAACAAATAACTGTAAGTTACTGAAACATACTAAAACATTACATTATATACTAAACGGGACATTTTGAAAGATTGAACTTTTCCTTTGTCTCATTTGTCTCCGATTGACTGTGCCCCCCTGGCAAAACAACTGGCCCCAGTCTGGCCCCCTCAATAAAATTGGCCTAGAACCGCCACTGGATCTACAACACTTTCAACACTGTGTGGTCAGTGCAGCTCCACATCAGCTTGATCGATTGGGACAAAAACTGTCTGAGCAGAACAAGTCTGAGATTTTAAAGTCCTGCATGAAGGTTTTAGTTTCACCACCAGTTCTGTTGCTATGGTTACCTGCAGTTTAATATTATAGGCTCCTGATTTAGACACTTGGAAGCCAATGAGAAGTATTTCTGTATGTATCACAGTAGTCCACTGCGAAAAATCACTATGAAATATGTGATTCTTTAAAATCTCAGTTATTGAAACAAATGAAAACAGAAAAAAAGGAAAAACATCTGAAGCTGCTCTGTTGATGAGACGTTTACATGAAACAGATCCTCATAAAAAGGAACAGCTTGATTTATTGACTTGATTCATTAGATGGTGTATCAGCTCATTTATTTGGTTTTCATGTGTTTGCTGTAGTTTTATCTTTTCCTCCTCAGTTGTCACATTCACCATTTCTTTTTCATGTGCTTTCAGTAAGTCGTGGATTTGTTTCAGATTTGTTTTGTTTCGTTTCACTATGTCACAAATTTCACTTTGATGTTTTTTCTTTATTTGATCTTCATTGTGAGCTGAAAATGCCTTTAAGATGTTATACTGTTCATCTTTGTCTTTCATTTCTTTCTCATGCTGTTGCTTCTGAGCTGCAAACTCATTCTTGTATTTCTCTTTGAATTCATTAAACTCTTCAACTTTCTGTCTGGCCTCCTCTTCATATGTCTTCTTCAGATTCTCCATTTTATTCATATAGTTCTCGATGTCTTTTTTCAGTTTTTCCTCTTGTTCTCTTCTGATTCTGTCCTCTTCCTTTCTTTTCTTTTCATCATTTTCTCTTTCCTGTTCGTATTCTTCTTGAAGCTTTCTAAGTCTTGTTAGTTCCTCCTGTTGTCTCTGTTCTTCTTCTTCAAATCGTTTTTCCCACCATTCTCTTTGTGTTTTCTCCCAGTTCTCTCGTTCTTTTCTCGTCTCTTCTCTGCTCTCCTTCAGCTTTCTGTCAATGGTTTCCTTTGATTCTGACTCTGATCTTATATTTTGCTCCATAGCTTCAACCTTTCGTTTCCACTCCTGTCGTTTAATTTCTTCCAGTTGTTTTCTCTTCCTGTCTTCTTCTTCTCTCTTCTCCTGTTCTTTCTTTCTCTCCTCTCGTTCCTTCTTTATCTTCTCCTCCTTTTCTTCAAGTTCTTTTTCTCTCAGTTTTCTCTCCTTTTCAGTTTCTGCTCTCTGTTCTTCCATTCTTCTTCTCACCTCTTCCATTTCTTCCTCATGTTTTCTTTGAAGCTCCTCCCTCTCTCTCTTCATCTCTTCTTCCTTCTCCTTCAGGATTCTCTCCATTTCTTTCTTTATAGCTGCCTCGGCCTCTTGCAGCATCTCATTGGTGTAGCAGCTGCCTCCATTTTCCTTCACCATGGTGTCAATCTTGGTTATCAGCTCACTGACTTGGGTGTGGTTTTGTTGGTCATAGTTGTCAAAAACATGGTATCTTCCTCCACATTCAGAGATCAGCTTCTTAAAGGAATCATCACTGTCCTGTTCAATGTATTCTTCAATGGTCTTCTTCTCATATTCCAGTTTATCTCCTCCATTTAAAAGAATGATGGTGAACTTTTCAGCATTCTTCCCAAAGCCTTCCTTGATGAGTTTTAATGTCTCCTTCTCCTCTTCTGTAAATCTGCCAATGTGTAACACCAACAGGAAGACATGTGGTCCTGGAGCCAGAAGACTGATGCATTTCACCATCTCATCATTAACCTCTTCGTGGGACAAATTTGTGCCAAACAGACCAGGAGTGTCGACCACAACGACCGGACGACCGTCCACTTCACTCTGTGCTTTCTGACAAAATCTGGTGACTGATGTTTGACTTGATCTGGCTTTAAACCCTTTTCTTCCTAGAATGGTGTTTCCTGCAGAGCTCTTTCCACAGCCAGTCTTCCCTATCAGCACAATCCTGAGACTCTCTGGGCTCTGCTCCTCATCATCACCTGTGAAAGAAGTAAGACCTGGAGTTATTTTAATGCTGACTGCAAGGTTTCATGACAAATGAGTGATTATTTAGTCTAATTCATATTTTTTAATCAAAATGGATAGTACTTACAGCTGATTATGCTTTTTGTTTTCAGGTCCTTTAGTTCAGTCTGTAGTGTGTTGATGTTTTTCTCCTGTTTTATGATCTTTGCTATTTGGGCATATGCAAATGTTTCTGTTGTATAGCAGAGTGGTTTGTCTTTGAAGAGTCTAATTTTTTCTAAACTATCCAGCAGCTCTGGGATCTGCTGCTTGTCCTTGATGTTGAGAACAACATATCTTCCTCCACAGCTCTGACAGAGCTCCTGGATGTCCTTGTTTTCCTTTAGAAAGTTAACAACAGCTGGAGCTGCAGGATCTGACTCCACAGTGAACAGAATCATGGTGAAGTCATCGACTCGAGAGCTGAATGTGTTCTGGATGGTCTCTAACTCTCCCTTGTCTTCATCAGTGAGGGGACCCACAGGTAGGACCAGGATGAAGACATGGACGCCCTCAGGATCACAGAGGGAGATACACCTGAGTGATTCCTCCATCACTGCCTCCTCAGGTTTTCCATACAAGGCAGGCAGCTCCACCAGTGAAACCCAACGTCCACACACCTCTCCCTGATGTTTAACACACTCTGATGAGTTGGAGACTGAATGAAACTCTGTCTGAGCTAAAATGGCCTTGGCTGCTGAAGTCTTCCTGCTCCTCTCCTCCCACACAGAACCAGGTTTAAAGCTGGTTTGATGTGTCCAGACTTTGGTCTGATGGTCTCTTCAGTGAAGGTGAGGAAGGTTCCTTTGTTTTCATGCACAATGTTCTCAATGTTCTCCATTAACTGTCCATGGTCTTCTTCAGACATCCTGTAGTGTCTTCCTCCACAGTCTTTAAGCAGCTGGCTGACAGAGTCACTTGTTCCATCATGTGTGCTGATGACCATCGAGTGTTTAAAAGCATCTTGACCAAACAAACTCAGGATGAACGTCAGTGTTTGTCTGTTCTCCTCAGTGAAATCAGAAGGCTTCACTAACAGCAGCAGAATATTTGGTCCAGGAGGACAAAGAGTCACACAGCTCTTCACCTCTTTTCTCAGTTTCTCCACAGTCAGACTGAAGATGTCTGGAGTTTTCACTACTGTTAATGGTTTTTCTCTCCACCCTCCATTGGTTGTTACAATGTGTGTGTTTGGGGAAAGTTGTTGGTCCCTGATGATGAAGTTACCAAGTTTTGTCTGTTTGTCCTCACTTTTTCCCAGCAGCACAATCCTGAATGTAGATGCTACAACAGAGAGAAAGTAAAATGACAAACTCACCCTATACACCTGTTTTCACTCACTGACTCATCACATATGTATGCATGGTCAAAACCCGTCGGCGTCAGTTTGTAACACACTGGGGATCCCTATAGCGTCATAGTTAAACGCAGTTGAGGAGATGGTAAAAGTAGATGTAAGATATTAAATATATATGATGAATAATCATTTATTTATTTTTAACAGAAAAGACTGAGTAAGGAGGTGGTTGAGGTAGAAGGAGGGCCAGAAACCGGACGTTCAACCACACCGGTGTTTGTATGGAGGACTGATCCTGTGAAATTCAGAAATAAATACATAAATAAGTAAATGCTCAATAAATAAATAAGCATCCGATTAAACGCACAAAAAATAAAGTAAATAAATAAATGTAGACAGTAATTATTAAATTATACAACGAGACATAAATGTATATGTATTCTAAATGAATATCTATTTTAATTAGCTTCTTTACTTATTCACCTTTGTAATAATTACCTTTGTTTAGACCCTGGGGTCATATTTTGTTGTTTGTTTATCTCTCCCTGCACTGTCAGCTTTTCTCCTCCCTAGTGTGTGTGTGAGTGTATGCAGGTACTGGAGAACAGGTGGACACACTGGATTGGTCCATAGAGCTGATTGGAGCCTCCTGATTGGGCACCTGGATGACAGCAGCCATCTTAAGCCACTGACAGGAACTCTTCTCTCTCTCTGCCATTCCCAAGCTGCCTGAGTACTGTGTGTTATGTCTGTGTTCATTGTATATAGTGAACTGTTGTGAATATATTAAGCTTAGATCGTAAGTAGTGTGTTACCTTAGGCATTCTGATTTTCTTACGGAAACCTGGTTTTGTTGGCTTTGCCATTTTTGATTTCTATGAAGCAATTTTCTTTGTTGTAGCAGTGAGCAGGAGTGACAAGCCCTTTTTGTTTGCACCGTTTTCTCCTCTTTTTGGACTTAGAAGCCTAGTTTAGAGCTTTGTCTTTTCTTTATCTTTTGGTTTTGGGTTTAGGAAAGTTTTAGGTTTTCTTATAGTGTTTTGGTTGTTGTTTTGGGCATTGCTCATCTCCGATGTAAAAAAAAATAAAACTGCTTAATGGTATTTACTGTGTGCTGGCCTTGCTTGGGAATGGGAAGAGTGGGAAGCTACACATTTATGTTACCTCCAGGACACCCCTAGACCTTGGGATGTAACATAATTGGGGGCTCGTTCGTTCTTTTCTCGTGTTCTTTGACGTCATGTTAGATAAGTATATTTATTGTCTGTAATACTTAATATATAAGTATTAAGTATATTGATTATATTAATTAATCAATATGCTTATTTTTTAAATGTATTCACTTATGTGTGTGTTTTAATATTTTTGTCTGTTTTATTCTTTCGTTGCATTTTCTACCGTATTTATTTTCACTCCTGGTATTCATATCTGCCTGTCCTTTTTACATTTCTCTATGAATTTCTGCCTCATTATGCAAAAGAGGAGGGGCTGCGTCTCAACGGGTGAATTCTGCCCTATTGGTGGACTTGTCAGCAGGAGAGCTTTAGCCCTACTCTGCCTGCACATCAACAAGCTTTCTCCTCACACAGTCAGATGGCTTCCTTCAGTGCTCTGAGGTGTTTAGCACCTCTGTTTGAAGACAATTCTACCACCCATGTCTTTCTTCTTTTTCATGTGGACGTTCTGACCTACAGAGTTTTCATTTAGCAACTTATATGGACACAGAACTGCAGGAAAGTGAGCTGTTGTTTCTGAGAGCCACATCAGTTAGCCGCAGCTAAATCTGGCTAGTTACTGTACTTTTATGTCTTACACAGAAGACAGGAGGAGGCATGTGGAGAACATAACCATATCCGTCAGAAGAAAAGAAAAAGGAGGAGAAGGAGAGCAATAAAGATTTTATTAGCTGCTGCAGTGCAGGATAAACTTAGAGTAGAGCCATTTCTTAATCATGCAATGAAGAAGAAGAAATGGATAATAAATCTATAATAATAATAAAATTTATCCTTTACAAATACTGCAGTCTAATGAACAAGACTTGTGTTATAGCTGACGTGGGCAGTTAAATGTTTCATTTTTTAATTCATGTGGTCCTAATTGTCCACAACTCAAATCAGAATTTATAGAGAAATGTTTTAGACCACGTCAAGAAGACTTCATATTAGAAAGGTAGGAATGTAGAACTGCAGTAGGCTACTTCAATCTGAGTAATTTCCCTGACATTTTTGTGTTATTTTACTTTTAATAGTGTGATGGGCCCTCTGCAGGGTTCATACTGCTGTTGGTGTGCTTTCTGTCTCCAGGGCTGCAGACCTGATTGGCAGGATAATCAGCGGCTGGGGCGCTGCTAAGGATTTTGGGCCCCATGAAAAGAATCTTGACAGGGCCCCCAACACAGCTGAGACTTTTTTCCTATTAATTTACATAAAATCATGCGCTTTTATGGTATTTTGACTATCATTCTCATATATTTAGGTCAATCAGACAATTGAACTCCATCCCATGTCCACACCCGTAATTTGTCCTCTGTAATACTGCACTACTTCAGTACTGTATAATGTATATACTGTGCATAGCTGTACATGGGTCATATATAGTGTATTCACACATATTTATATTTGTATGTATGTTGTACATATTTGTACTGTACAATGACAATAAAGTTAATCTAATCTAACCTAATATTTTTAACATGACAGTTGAAATGTAACGGAAACACTGAGCACTCTTAATACAGTGAAATGTATTTATATTTATTTGCTTCAACACTGATACTGAAATTTCAAAATAAAACTCTTCAATTTAAAAAACAGGAATTACAATCTGTGGTGAAAAAAAAATCTCAGCAAGAAAACACCACCATAAAACAAAATGGCCATATAAAATTTCTAATAATTTAAGCAGAACTTGCATTTACTATATATAATACATCACCAGCAGCAGCAACTGGTCCGGCCCGGACCAGTTGCTGCTGCTGGTTCATTTGATTCTGCTTGGAACGAGGCATGATTTTGACATAGTGCGTTTGACTGCTTTGAACGTTTAACTAAAACTCTGTATTGTTATTTTTTCCAGCGTTTTCTTGACTTAACATTGGGAGAAAATTGAGTTCCCTTATCATGCACTTTTAACACTAGAACGGCCACCAGCAGTCATTTTAACCGCAACATTCAAACGTATGGTAATTAGCTTTAACACTAGAACGAACAAGGCATCATTTTGACCGTTTTGAAATTTGCATAGTCAATAACTTTGTCTGAATAAATCACAAAGCCTTGCTGCTCCCTGACTTTTCCTAAAACTACATGAATTTTCATTAAAACTAGCAACAGCGTGTACCGCAGCAGGGTGCTGAAAGTGGGCGGAGCCTCGTACAAAGATGCCGACACCGGCTGCATGTGAGGCAAAGCCGTGCACCCGCTGCACCCTGCTCTAATGATCGAAACGTGCTAACTTGTCGAAAAATGCTACCGTAGAGACCTGGGGCCTCATGTACAAAGCGTGCGTACGCACAGAAAAGTGCCGTATCGATCATTGTCACGGGCGGTCCGCAGGTATTTTCACTTCCTCTTCTGTCAAGTTGATATTCTGCCGGCGCTATAAGTGAAGTCAAGCTGCTTGTGTTGCCTGGATACAATTTGGGCGGACTGAACCATTTTATGATAATCGAGAGGGGGAGAGGGCCCACGGACGTTAGTGTTTCCTAAACAAATACATTTTTTTGACACCAGGAAACAGCAAATAGATTAATTTTAAGTTAATAATTTTTACCATCAAATATATTTTTGTAGCACCACAATTTTATTGCTTCTCTGGGCCCCCTCTTAGTCATGGGCCCCGAGAATCGTCATCGTTAACCCCCCCTTTACGGCGCCCCAGATCAGCGGCATGGGATATAAGCAAGAGCAGCAGTCAGTTTTGGGTTGGACCTCCTCATCTCACAGGTTCCTTTGTTTGTTTGGTTTCTTGTCTTTGTTTTTACAGCACAACATCCATGCAGCACATTTTCACTCATCCACTCTCTACACTACTGACTTTACAGATTCTTCCTACTCATTGGTTTTGCTTATTTTCTTATTAATAAATCACTCTGTTATTTAGTTTACCCGTGTGTCTCCCGTTTTTGACCAGTCTATGAAGAGGGATGTGACAATAGACACACCTAACAGGTTTTATACTTCCTGTGAATGTAATCCAATTGATCTTATTTTCATATTGTATATCTATTGATTAATTTGATAAAGTAGCCTATGTTGTATGTTGGGCTTGCATCGCGTACTATGCAAGACTGCAGCACATGTCTTTGTAAAGAGAGAAACATACAGAAAAAAGTCTCTAAGGCTAATGGCGTGTTCCAGACTGGTCGGAACTGGGACATTTCCCAGGTGAAACTTCCGACCTCAAAGCGTTCCAGGTGCATGGTGGTGCATGACGCCGAAAGTGAACGAAAATCATGGCTGACCGTGACAAAGTGTGCACACAGTTGCACCCTCAGCAGTGCTTTAGGTGTTAATTAAAAGGATGGCAGTTTAACTGCAACAACTGACACAAAAAGCC
Source organism: Lepomis macrochirus (assembly GCA_024633595.2). Classification (NCBI taxonomy): domain Eukaryota; kingdom Metazoa; phylum Chordata; class Actinopteri; order Centrarchiformes; family Centrarchidae; genus Lepomis; species Lepomis macrochirus. The sequence continues at coordinate 33,219,079 of JALXJV020000005.1, forward strand.
CATACGTTACTAGTTCTGTGTTCCCCTCTGGCTATAAGTTGGTAGCCCTCAAATCAGTCAATGTTGTCAGTTACACTTCGTAATGTTTTGGCATTTTTAACAATAACTTTTATTCAGAAAAGATGACTTTATGAGATTCTTTACTGTAGCCAGCTACCTCATGTGCAAAAAATATTTCTACATCAATGTGCATGCAGAACAGGTTTTACTATATGATCGTATGTATTATTTTAATTTAAATACATGCAAATATACGTTTTGTTGCCTTTTAGTTTATGGTTTGGCATTTACAAAGTGTGCTTCCAGGGGCTCTGTCATTCAGCTGTTAGTCGTGAAGGTGGGGTACAAATTTTTTCTCCGAGTTCACAAGTAGGAAATCCGACTTCAAGTGGCGTTCCAGGATAGTTTTTCTAGTTGGAGTTCAGAAATTTCCCAGTTCCGAGTTGCCTGGAACGCAGCATAAGTTCCGACTGCAGCCTTAATGTTCGTTTCCGGTTGTTTTGGGTTTTTTTTGGTTTTTCAGTTCACATTATAGTTTAAATGTGGCCCATATCAGACTCCAGTGTGAACTGTCCACAGCCTGAAAGTGACCCACATGCGCAGAAGAACAACACAATGTCACACGCGGCACGCTGTTGCAGGCTACAGAAGTAAACAAGGAGCAAAGCATTAGCTCCAGTTAGCTCGCGGGAGACTCCCATTTTTCATTGTCCTCTCACGGGTCATATTTTCCTGAATTATGACAAGTGTTCACAAGTTTCTGTTCTTTTCATTAATTACGGTTTCTGGCACTGGACAACGCAACTGCCCCACAACACTCTCTCTCTCTCTCTCTCTCTCTCTCTCTCTCTCTATTCACAATGTCTCCCTGGGACAAGTAGAATGCACATACTAAGAAAGCTCGCGGTCCGGTGGATTTTAGGTATAAGAAAGGGAATTTTGTTTAATAATGGCTGTTTGTGGAGCTTTTTCGTTCAGCGAGGCTCTGTCTACAGCAGAACAGCTGTCCTACAGTGACGTCAAAGTCGCATTTAAAAAGATCCCATCTGTATCGGGAAAACATATGTAACATATGGAAGTGGCCCAATTCCGAACTGGAAAAGATCCCATGAAATGGCCTGTTCGCACTGTGACAAAAAGATCAGATCTGATCGAGTCACATATGGGCAAAAAAATCGGATTTATTGGCCTTCAGTCTGAACATAGCCTTGCTCTGCCTCTCAGCTCGCTCTGCCACATTAACACTGAATTTACCATACAGAACTGAATACAAGTGCACTCCAGATTTAGCTGCAGCTAGCTGACCGTGTGCTTCTCCCTATACCGCAGTTCTGTGTCCATGCATGCAGCACTGTCTGTCAGAGCGTCCACACTAAAAGGGAAGGAAGACATGGCTGGTAGAATTGTCCTCACATAGAGTTGCTAATCACTTCCGTTCACTAAAGGAAGCCATCTCTTGTGACTGTGTGGGGAGCAAGGCTTGCTGATGTGTGAGTTTGAGTCCACCTCTGTTGTCTTACTGATCCACCAATAGGAGAGAAGTAACCCCTTGAAACACAGCCCCTCCTCATTTGCATAATGAGGCAGAAATGCATAGAGAAATGTGAAAAGAGGAGGCAGAAATATATAACCATTGTGGAAATAAATAGGGAAGAAGTGCGAAGGAAGAATAAACAGGCAAAAAATATTAAAACACACACAAATAAATATATTTTAAAAAGAAGTAATTAATAAATAAAGTTGAAGGTTTTTGATAGCACTTTTTCCAAACAATACTTACCTGAGTTCACATGCTCTATTAAGTCCTCCAAATAAATACGATTTAAAAATTACCTTCTAAGATTGCAATGACCATATTTTCATCAGTCCATCCATTCACTACATCTCATTACATCTTTATTTAGAAAGATTCATGATTAGAGATCTTGTTTTGCATTGCATGGTTAAATATACTACCACAAATTTGTTTTCTTACTTCTTTCACATCACTAAGTTGGCTTAGTGTCAACTTAGTGATGTGAAAGAAGTAAGAAAACAACTTGCTGTATTGGGTAATTGTGATCACATGGGTAGGGTCATAGTTCAGACCAGCCATTTTGGTTTAGTTTGGAAAAATAATGTGAGTGAGTGATTCATCTTTGTTTTATCTTCGGCATCCACCTGTATCGAACCCTGGAGAAGCTTCGATTTTTCACTATTCTGTCCACTGCTTGTGTGGCTCTATACATGGTGACAGATAGCTAAACAGATGTCTTAGACACTGAAAGGGTTACATGATGAGGAGACGTGGAAGTAAAGTTAAGAGCTGTTGAAAACACTGTAAGAAAGCAAGTTGATGAAGACAAACAAGTAAACAGCCCTCAACTAAAATAACAGAAAAACTTTGAAATATTTCTAAATTTGAGACCAGGTTTTTGTTGGTTACTGTATCAATCACTTTCTGTTGCCTCAAAATAGCAATATGTGCCAACAATGCACCTGACCACGCTTTATATTAAAACTCTCATGGGCGTACAGATGAGCACAAGTTCCCCTCTGAGGGAACTCGACCTGCGTTGCTGACGACACTATGGGAACGCCTCTAGGCGTGGCACGGCTGAATTATGAATGAAACTACTACAATCCTATTGGCATTGCTCGAAAGGTAGCGTGGGATGGCGTAACTAGAGGCGTATAAAGCACGCCGACACACAGGAAAAACCACCTTTTTTTCTATTCAGCAGGTGCTCTGATATGTTTGGTAGTCTAAAGCTCCACGAACACCTACGAAAAGAGAAAAATCTGTCCTACCAGGAAGGAAGTCTTGCAGAGGAGATCATGGCTGGTGAGCAATTCCGACAGTGTGTTTTTCCATGCCCGCGCTACATCAACGGCTGGGGACACTCATGACCTGTGTGTGTCTTGTCTGGGGATGCCGCATGCCCAGGTAGCTCTCGAGGGGGCTGCTTGCGGCCAATGCGAGGCTCTGCCCCTGAGGGTGCTGAGGTCTCGTGCAGCCCTTTTCTCTGAAGACGGCCGGATGCGCTCTCCCCGTGGCGGGTCCTGCGGTCGCTGAGGCGGCATGGCGGCTTCGGTCATGGTGCTCGCAGCGCAATATCTCTGAGGGACTGCCGAGGCTTTTCCCCGACCCTCATCGGCTTCGACTCCCCTCTTCCCCGTTCGGAAGCCCGTTTCTCGGCTTCTCCCACTCATGTTCCGCACTCTGCGGAGCTTTCTGCCCGATCTCTGAGTTCGCCACGTCCTTGTTGTGGCTGCGCTCGCGCCCATTGTGGAAACTGGCACATCAGATCCTCCTGTGGTCCCAGCAGAGACTGTTGTCTCTCATGGCGATGTATATCCCTGGGGCTCAGAACCAAGGAGCAGACCTCCTATCGAAACAGGGGCTGAGGCCTGGGGAATGAAGTCTCCACCCCAAGGTGGTGGAGTTATTGTGCGAAAGGTTCGGGCCAATAGACGTGGACCTGTTTACGTCTAGAGAGACTACGCACTGTCCACTGTGGTTCAGTGTGCGGTGAACCCAGTTACCTGCCCGGTAATTGCGGTACTGGAGTTGCTCCAGCACCGTTTCTCTGCTGGCCTTTCCCCATCCATGCTCAAGGTGTGCATGGCTGCCATTACAGCGTTCCACGCCCCTCTGAGGAAGGGGCCTTTGGAAAGGCTCACGGGTCTCATCCTTTGGGCTCCTGTGGAGCTCCTGTGGAGCCCAAAGGATGAGACCCGTGACTCGCTCCAGGATTCCCACCCGGGACCTGGCAGGGGTTCTCGAAGCATTGGCTGAGGCCCCTTTCAAATCTCTGGAGTCGGCTGAGGCCAAGCACCTGACGGCCTTTCTCCTTGCTATCACCTCTCTGAGGAGGGTGGGGGATCTCCAGGCACTCTCGGTGTCTCCTTGGTGCCTGGAGTTTGCCCCGGGGAAGGTCAAGGCTGTCATGCACCCTTGTCCGGACTATGTCCCCAAGGTGCCGACAGGTTACTGCACGCTGGGGCAGGCGGAGGCTTTTCGGCGTGGCATAGTGGGTATCTCGTTACCATAGTGTCGTCACCAATGCAGTTCAAGTTCCCTCGAAGGGGAGGGAGATATCAACAACAAGATATCAACTTTAATTAAGCAAAACAATTACTACTTACGTTGGCATGAAGTGGGACTTTCCATCCTGAATGTCAACTCTGTAAAAGAAAAAAACAATCATTAATTATTTTAACAATATTTCAATATCATGGTATAATGATTAGTGATAATCATGTGTGGTGTGTTTACAGCTAACAGCTGATCTGGGTCGCCAGAGAATGCAACGTAACTTTTACTTTTTATTTATCAACAGAGCCGTGCTGGTGAACAACTTGCCAGTGTTTGAGAGCGATGTGTTCATGATTGTTTCTCTCCGTCTGCAGAATCAGGACCTGATGTGGCCCATTCTGCGTCCAGACCTGCCAAACTGCTGATAATGTGTTTGTTTCTTTGTTCCTCTCTCTGTGCTAGAGTTCTTTTAAGAACTTTGTGGCTTTTTCCAGATTATTATCAATCATCGATTTGAATTTTAAAAAGATTGTGTCTTTTCATTTAGTGTGCCAAGCTTATCATTTCCAATATATTCCCTGCAAAACTGAAACCTGCATTCTTTTGAAAATCCAGCAGGGGGCGACTCTTCCGGTTGCAAAAAGAAGTCCACTCCATTAGAAATAATGGGAAAATAACCCTACTTCTCAGCTGAATAATTACCCCAGTAAACACTTTAATGATGAGTTTATGGTCTCAGTCGCTAGTTTCAAGAGAAGACGGGATTGTGGAGTGCAGGACATGGGCAACTTGAATGAGAACACACTACTCGCCAGTGCTCCTTTTGTTTTCCATTTACATACTTCCCCTGGGTGACATTATCCGCCGATATGGTATTCCCTTCCATTGCTTTGCGAACGATACTCAGTTACACATTCCGGTAAAGCCTTCTGACCTCATCCAGTCTTTCATACAACTCAGTACTAGTAAAACAGAAATCCTCAAAATTGGTCCCCAGCACACTACTAATCAGATTATACCCTCTATCGGTCACTTGTCTAAACATATTACGCCTCTTGCCAGAAATCTTGGTGTCCTTTTTGATAGTAATCTTTCCTTCGAACAACACATCACTAAGCTTGTCCAATCATGCTTCTATCACCTTAAATTTTGCAAAAATTAAATCTTAAATGCCAGAGATGCAGAAACAGTTGTATGCTTTTATTTCATCTCGCCTAGACTACTGCAACAGCCTGTTCTCATGTCTAAATAAAATAACTCTGAACCGCCTACAATTAGTGCAGAACTCAGTTGCTAGGTTATTAACCCAAACTAGGAAGTACGACCACATCAATCCAATTTTAATCTCTTTACATTACCTGTCTGTTTTACGATTTTAAGTTCTTATTGATTTCTTATTGATTACCTACTGTAATTTGTTTCTTAAATTTCCTTAATTTTTTAATCTGTTCTTTTTTAAAACCTGATGGTTTAATGACAAGTCTGCTTTAGTATTGCTGCCTTAGTAAAGCACTTTGTAACATGGATTTCAGAAAAGGTTTTTTTGACGATTATTACCAGATATTATTTATATGTTGACAATCTGAGATAAAACAGTAAATATATATTTGTCAGTGTCTCGCAAAGTACTGAAAACACTCACATAGCACATTTTACTGAAGTCACAGTTATTTATTTATATATAACCACCCGTGTGAATGAGCGTGTTTATGTCAGTGAATGTAGGAATAGAAATGTTAGTCAAGTTCACTCACCTGCTGAAAGTTGTGTCTGTCTGCACACCAAGAGGATTGCAGTCAAACTTAAGAAGGTTCAAGAAAAAATGCAAGACGTCAGAACAGGATCACACGATCAGATGTTCTAAATATTTCAGAAAGGAAAAAGAAATCTTTGAACATGTGAATGACTCAAATAAACTGTATTTAATATAAACGTAACCTTTTTGACTGTTACAAATAATCAATGTAGCTACATTTAGCTGACATTTTTATTTCTTTGATGTAAGTTTTATTCACACAGAATGTTTTCTTCGTATTTAATCCTGAAATATCTGAATTGGGTGCAGCCTGAAAAACAACATGTCAGGTTAAATACCTACACGTATGTACATCTCTCATCGAACTGTGACGGTCTTTCATCAGCTCAGCTTAAGAACTCAAAGGCATTTCCATGAAACTTTAGCAGACTGAGACGAGGAAGATTAACATAGAAATGTCACAGTCTTTGCAACAGGATGTCTTTATAACAAAAATACAAATAAAATGTCACGGTCATTGTCAACAACACTATACAGATGTTATTTTTCTTCCGAACCCTCAAGATGCATGTTGGTGATGCAGACTGTATGAAGCTTTTTGAAAAAGTGGCTTCAATGTTGACCGATGCTTGTTAGCAATTGAACTGTAACTGTAATTTATGTATAAATAAACTTTTACATAGTTTGTTGCCAAAAATGCACACATTCGTCCCCTCAAGCCAAAAATGTAGGATGGTTTACAGTAAAAGGAAACTGAATTACAAAAAACAATGGATTGTCTGCTATGTTGTGCTATGACTGACTGATCTGTTCCTCATGAAAAGAAAATATGCTAGTGTTTTGACAGAATGATTTGGTGAGTTACGTCTGCTGTTTTGATAGTTTGCGTGCAAAGAGAATGTTTTAAAAAATGTAGAGAATGTGTTTAAAGACGAAATGTGGTTTTGTGCAGGAAATTTACTATTTATTAATAATTGTGTGAGGTAGGTCTTGCAGTGTTAAGAGTTTTGAAAAGGTATCTTAAGTTTAGGTAAACTTGATTAAAAAAAAATGTTACTGGACAAACTTGTTTTCTGTAAAATGGATGACTTATATAAAACATGTAGGCTGTAAGTCGTACACGTGAGACAAAATGTTGCTGTAAAAGTTATAAATATGGACACCTTTGAGTTAACTCTGATTTCATTTTTTCATTCTGGTTCTGTTTACTGTAACCAGTGACACCTGAAATGTTGTATCCTGTTTAACTGTAACCTCTTTACACTGGCTCACAGTATGTTGTAGAACAGATTTTAAGATTTTACTGATTACTTTTAAGGCTCCTCATGTCTTCTCTCCTGTTGTATCTCAGACTTCTTATATATTTAAATTTCTTTGATGTGGAGTTCAACTTTTATTCACACAAACATGTTTTCTTTGTATTTACTGTAATCCTGAACTACCTGAGTTGGGTGCAGCCTGAAAAACAACATGTCAGGTTAAATACCTACAAGTATGTACATCTCTCATCGAACTGTGACGGTCTTTCATCAGCTCAGCTTAAGAACTCAAAAGCATTTCCATGAAACTTTAGCAGACTGAGACGAGGAAGATTAACATCAAAATGTTACAGTCTGTGTGCAGGATGTCTTTATAACAAAAATACAAATAAACTGTTCCTTTCCTTGTCAACAACACTATACACGTGTTCCCTCAAATTGTACGGAGATATCCAGCTGATTAACAACAACAAAAACAAAAGTTGGTCCAAACATTTGACCAGGCAGGCAGCTGATAAAGTCAGAGTGTGTCCATATTTTACATCATTATAATATTACATTCCTGTCGGCCCACCAATGACATTTCAAATGATACAATCAATAATGCAATAAACACACAAGAGAGGTGACAATCATCATAAGCAGTGGTTCTCAAACTGGGAGACGGGTCCATTGGATGTTAAGCAGTCCTAACGTTGCATGAATATGATTTAGGTGGTGACATAAGCAAATAAAAGTGCTCTGATTCATGTAAGGCTTTCTTCTTTCTTGATAACCTGAATCTTTAATTTATTTCAATTGTCAGAATTGTTAAAGATTGGTAAAAATTAAATCGACTTTTGTTGGGGTGGGGGAGCGCTTCTGAAGGGGAGTTGACAGAAAAGGTTTGAGAACCACTGTTATAGACTAACTGACTAGAATCTTTTATTTCAATTTGTGCAACCCGTTCTGACTCCCAAGGCCGTCGTCAATTTGTGACATACTGGGGATCCCTTTACCGTCATAGTTCAATGTAGTGGGTGAAGTACTGTAGCGTCGGGTTTTGATTGTAAAGACAGGTATTTGATATTTAACAGAAAAGACTGAGTAACGAGGTGGTTTGGGTGGATAGAGGGCCAGGAGACCGGGGTTCGTTTCCTCTGTCCACCTTAAATATTTTAATTTAGGCAAGTTACGTAAACTATTTTAACCCAAACCATTATCTTTTCCTAACCTTAACCAAGTAGTTATGTTGCCTAAACCCAACCAAGTACTTTCTGTGCATAGCCTAACCAAACTGCAACATTTCACGACTTTAATAATGCAGCGTTTTCAAAATAGCGATGTTTAAAGTCTAACCGGACATTACCATTGAAAAATCCAAAAATCTCTTTTTTAAGGGCGCCCTGGCCAAGAAAGGGACCAGGACAGCAAGTCCAACAGTACAAGCATAAAACAGTACAAAACGCAGTCAGAACATTTAGCCTTTTAGCTACAAAAGAAACAGACGCAATCCACCATCCAACCCGTACACTTAAAATTAAATCAGTAGTTAAAATACATCAACGTAATGCCTATTATTACTTGTGCATTGGTATAGCCTTCATTCTGTAATTACACCACCACACACTAGTCGGCGGAAGCGCTAGAGTGTCCACTGTGTTGACTTTTGCCAGTCGAGAAGGCTAACTTCCAGTTTAGCCCTCCACTAACGTGAACAGGGGTAATATTGTAAAAAAATTTTATTTATTTTTTTATTTATTTATTTGACAGGGACAATGCAAACAAACATAGTGTCAAAACAAAGCTTGTCACTGAAGTGCTGCATATAAAGTTTATAGCTAGTGCTAGTTTTCAACTCCTGTCCCTGGTTGGGCTTTAAAACACAATAAAATTTACATATATCACTACTTCAATTTAAAAAAAATAAATAAATAAATAAAAAAAAAAAAAATATATATATATATATATATATATATATATATATATATATATATATATATATATATGCATATGTATATACATACATATATATACATACACATACACACATACACATACATACACACACACATACATACATACATACACACATAAACATGATATCGTATACAACTCTTACCTACTTACAATAATTAAAAATGAGTACACTTTTGGTTCGTCTTTAACCAGTTTTTAAGCCTGGAAGTAAACATTTTAAAATCAGCTACAGTCTTGATGTCAGATGGTAATGAGTTCCAGAGCTTAGAGCTCTTCACAGAGAAGGTCGTCTGTCCAAAGCTGGTCCTGCAGTATGGTATTTTACAGTCATGGTTTGTGGAGCTCCTAGTGACTCGAATGCTGTTTTGTCTCTCAACAAATGAACTTAGTGGTTCAGGTGCTAAATGATTCATGCACTTGTAAATCAATTTAAGAAAGCAAAAATTGCTAAAGCTATCAAAATTCATTAAATTATATTTCTTAAGGATGGTACAGTGATGATGGCGTATTGGTTTTCTATCCATAATTTTTATTGCTTGGTTGTACAGAGAACCTATGCGTTTGGTTGCAGTGGAGAGGCTTGTGCCCATGCTGTCATGCAGTATGATATATGAGAAAAAATCATAGCATGCATGTACAGCAGGGCTGCCTGGTTTGGTATGTAGCTTCTGATTAGTTTGAAACAGTTGAGATTGCTTTGTATAGTTTTTGAGATTTTCTTTATGTGCTTGTCAAATTTAAGTTGAGGATCTAAAACCAGTCCTAGATATTTAAATTCTGTAACTGGATGAATTTCTTTATTTTGTAAATTAATATTAAATCGTTCTTTTAAATTTAGTTTTTTAATGGAAAAGCACATAGAAACTGTTTTTGAGAGATTAAGAACTAACTGATTTTGGATGAGCCACTGTTGAATGTCAGACATACTGGTGGACAGTACAGCTGCAGCCTGCTCAGGTGACTTAGCGTGTGTATAAAGGACAGCATCATCCGCATAAAGCTGACAACTAGCACCTGAGCAGTGCAGAGGTAAGTCATTTATAAAGAGACTAAACAGCAAAGGGCCAAGTATAGAGCCTTATGGAATGCCCATTTTATGTTTGAGAGTGCAGATATGTCTTGATCAACTTTAACACACTGTACTCTAGACTGAAGATAAGATGTAAACCACAACACTGCCTCCTCTGAGAAATTAAAATTTAACATTTTGGATAAAAGCAGACTGTGGTTGACGGTATCGAATGCCTTTTTAAGGTCGATAAATACAGCTCCCACCACATTCCCCTTGTCCAGGGACTTTTTCACATTTTCCATTAAACAGCAGTTTGCTATTTCGGTAGAATAACCTGGTCTAAACCCAAACTGGTGTGGATGGAGGAGTTGTCTGGCTTCTAAGTGCTCAATCAGTTGCTCTGCTGTAACTTTTTCAATTATTTTAGATAAAACTGGTAAAATCGATATAGGGTGATAGTTGCTCATTGAATCTTGGCTACCACTTTTGAACACAGGGATAATTATTCCTTTTTTCCATGCACTGGGAAATGTACTGGTTCTTATGGAAAGATTAACAAGATGTGTCAATGGTTTGACAAGAACATCTTTATACTTTTTAAGAAAACAGCTATTCATCCTAAAAATGTCATTAGATTTGGAATTTGAAAGTTTATTAATTATTTCTACAACTTTTGTATCTTGCACCTCTTTAATATAAAAAGAATCTGATGAGGTGACTCCCAATGAATGATTGAGAGAATCGACGGGTTGGAAATCTTTTGATAATTCTTCAACTGATTGTAAAAAATATGAATTGAATTCATCAGCCATAGTGCCACTATCGGTTATACTATTGCCATTGATGTTAAGTTCTGTAATCTTTCTGTGTTTATTTGATTTGTTAGTCAGATTGTTTAAATGCTTCCAAAGTGAATTATTGTTGCCTTTAGCACTGTCGATTAGTTGAGTGTAATATGCGGCTTTTGCTTTCCGCAGCTGAAATACAGCTTTATTCCTTAAAGTTCTATAAATCAGGAGATCAGTATTAAGTTTAGATCTTAGAGATGTTTTCAAAGCTAAATCTCGCTTTTTCATGAGTTTTCGAATTTCACTATTTATCCAGGGCACCGTGGATTCTTTTTGTTTAGATTTTATTTGCTTTGTAAATTTTTCTATCAGACTTGTAATAGCTTTGGTCATGGAATTGCAACACTCCTCTACATCATCTAAAGTCATAATCTGTTCCCAGTTTATATTTTTAAGTTCCCTTTCAAATTGCACAATTTTACTTTTAGGAATAATGAATTGTGTTTTTTCATGATCAGGTTTACCTAAGTACTGTAGGCGCTTCTTCGTAAGTTTCCTAACAGTCAAAGTCATGTTGTGGTCCGAGAGTCCAGTAATCAAATTGTAAGTCCTTGTTATTCGTTCTGGTCTATTAGTAAATGCCAAGTCAATGAGGGTCTTAGTCTGCCTTGTTATCCTTGTGGGTCCTTCAATCATTTGTTGATAGTTGAATTTTGTCATAAGTGCTTTGAGTTTATGTTTACAGTTTTTGTCAGTCCAGCTGATATTATAGTCTCCATACCATATTGTCTCCCTATAAGAGTCCAGCTGTTTAACTATAACATTTAATTTATCATAAAACGTAACATTATGAGAGGGTGGATTATACAGGACAGCAATATTAAAATTCATAGTAGGTGATAGGGTTACATTTAGGGCTAGACATTCCAGGGGGGTGTTCAGTTCAATTAAGTGACATTTAAATTTGTCTTTGATATATATTAATACTCCTCCCCCCTTGCCTGTATTTCTGTCCTTTCTAAAGCACTGATACCCAGCAATGTCAATCATATGAGTTGGAATATTACTGTGAAGCCACGATTCTGTTAAACAGAGGTAATCTAAGTTTGAGTCCAGGAGAAGTGCAGAGACCTGATCACGTTTAGGGATAAGGCTGCGTATGTTTAACTGTCCGCCTAAAATTCCCTTTGGTTTGCACTTTACATCCCAGAGCACACGGGCATGATTGACAGTTTGAAAAAGTCGGTAATGCTTTTGTTTCTGTGTAGCGCGACTATCTGAGCCATCCGAGCGTGTTTGTAGCGTGCTGACTGTTTTCCCAGACTCAGAGAGGTTAGCGCGCTCCGCTGTAGCTGTAGCCGCTGCTGTGTCTCCCGACCGAAATCCCTCGCTGCCCCCCACAGCCGTAGCCCCCGCTCCAGTCCTCGGATGGGGATCTGTCAAGCGGGGTAACTCACCGGTGTGATCGCGGTCCGATGTCCTCACAGTGCAGTTATATCAGTGCAGCTGATATAGCTTTTTCAAATGTTATAACGCTTATAGATCACATTCTGATAGGGAAATGAGCCATATCGCCTAGTTTGTGGTGGTGAAATATCGATCCGGGTTACCGGGTGGGAATGGCACAATGGATAAGACTGTGCCTTTGGTGTGGGAGACCAGACCCGACCCCACTGTGACCCATCCACCATTGTGTTCACTGCCTGTGACAACCGCTGGTTTGGCTGCTAGGAGAAGTTACTTCAAAGCACAGGGCACTTCCTGTCGGCTCGGAGGCATTGGGGGGCTAGAGGATGTTCACCTGCCAATTCCACACCTGCGCAAAACAGTTATATTATTACAGTTACTAATCCAAGTAACACTGCATCCCTAACGTGAATGCGCAACATCACTACAGCTCGACGGCACCGGACCTTATGATCTTCAAGTCAGCTGAAGAATGGAGAACAGGCAGAGAGAAGCATTGTGTCACAGTCTAAGATGCAAAGAACATTGCTGTAAATTTTGTGCGACCATCCAAAAGCTTTTAACCGCGAACAATTCTACATTTATACTGAGGCTAAATGAAGTCACAGCTAAAGCAACACAGCAACGTGAAACTCTGGCCGTACTGTCAGTGATGCTCATCTGATGCTCTTCGGGAGAGAGTGGCGTTAGGCTATATCACACAGTAATAATCGCCCTGGCCTCCAGCACCTCTGTGAGAAATCTTGGAGTTATCTTTGACCAGGACATGTCGTTTAACTCTCACATTAAGCAAATTTCAAGGATCGCCTTTTTTCACCTACGTAATATTGCAAAAATCAGGAACATCCTGTCTAAAAATGATGCAGAAAAACTAGTCCATGCATTTGTTACTTCTAGACTGGATTACTGCAATTCCTTATTATCAGGCTCTTCGAAAAGTCCATTAAGACTCTTCAGCTGATCCAGAATGCTGCAGCACGTGTTCTGACAGGGAACCAGTAAAGAGATCATATCTCTCCTGTCTTAGCTTCTCTGCATTGTCTTCCTGTAAAATCCAGAATAGAATTTAAAATCCTTCTTCTCACATACAAAGCTCTTAATGGTCAGGCACCATCTCATCTTAAAGAGCTCATAGTACCTTACTACCCCACCAGAGCACTGCGGCTCCCAGAATGCAGGGTTACTTGTGGTTCCTAGAGTCTCCAAAAGTAGAATGGGAGCCAGAGCGTTCAGCTATCAGGCTCCTCTCCTGTGGAACCAGGTTCCAGTTTGGGTTCAGGAGGCAGACACCGCCTCTACATTTAAGAGTAGGCTTAAGACTTTCCTTTTGATAAAGCTTATAGTTAGGGCTGGCTCGGGTGAGTCCTGAACCATCCCTTAGTTATGCTGCTATAGGCTAGACTGCCGGGGGATTTCCCATGATTCACTGAGCTCCTCTCTCCTCTTCTCTCTTTCTCTCTGAGTGCAACCTCATCCCATTAATGCATGTTACTAACTCGATTTTTTCTCCCTTTCCCGTGGTCGTGTGCTTCCCCCTCCTGTCACTTCCTGCGGGTGTTGCTGGCTCTGGAGCTGTGGAGTCTAGATCTGTGGTTGGGAGTCTCCTGCTGCCCCCGTGTTCCTGCTCGACGCCCTCTGCTACAGTTGCAACTGCTATTACTAGTCCTATTGCTATTATTACTGTTATTATTATTATCATTAACATTACTATAAATATCTGTACCATTTTTCATTCAGTCTATAGCACCATTACCTTTACTGTCTGTACCTCTATGTGTATACTGTGTAGGTTGCCTCCCTCTGCTCTCTCTCTCTTGCTCTCTCTCTCTCTCTCTCTCTCTCTCTCTCTCTCTCTCTCTCTCTCTCTCTCCTCACCCCCAACCGGTCGAGGCAGATGCCCCCCACCCCACCCTGAGCCATGGTTCTGTTTGAGGTTTCTGCCTCTTAAAAGGAAGTTTTTCCTTGCCTGTGTCGCCTAGTGCTGCTCTTGGTGGGAATTGTTGGGCTTCTGTAAATAACTTCAGAGTACGGTCTAGACCTGCTCTTTATGAAAAGCGCTGTGAGATAACTGTTGTTGTGAATTGGCGCTATATAAATAAAATTTAATTGAATAGAGTAGCTAATATTACTTTTTTAAGCAATTTGCATCATGCCCTGAGAGGTTTCAGGTTAAAGATGCTCACTATCCCCATCTTCGTGAATCAGATAAGATGAGGGGATTGGTTTGTCACTATAGATCTAAAAGACGTCTATTTTCATGTCTCCGTCCTTCTATGTCCTGAGGTTTGGGGTCGGGGGCAACGCGTATCTGTATCGGGTTCTTCTGTTCGGTCTAGCACGCTCTCCCCGCACGTTCACCAACTGTATGGATGCTGCTCTGGCTCCACTGAGGCTTCAGGGCACCCGCATACTGAATGGTATCATCGACTGACTTATAGAAGTCTCAAGAAATGGCGGTTCAGCATCGAGATGTCGACCTTGGCCACATTCAGAGTCTGGGGTTCCGACTCCATACGAAAAAGAGCATGTTGGTACAAGCCCAGAAGACTGTGTTTCTGGGCGTGGTGTGGGATTCAGTCACAATGTGGGGCGTTTGTCCCCCACATGTGTCACGAGTCTGTCCTGGCAGCCATTGCGGCTTGCCATGCACCACTGAGCAACAGGCCTTTGGGGAGGCACCGACTGGTCATGCGGTTTCTCGGTGGTGCGTGGAGGATGAGACCGACTACCTGGTACAGGGTTTCGTCCGCGGAACTGGCAGTGGTTCTCAAGGGGCTGGCCTTGAGTCCCTTCGAACCCCTTCTGTCAGCTTCGCCCAGGGACCTCACAGTTAAGATGGCGTTTCTCTTGGCCATCACCTCTATTAAGAGGGTGGGGGATCTTCAAGGTCTGGCAGTGACGCCAGCCTGCTTGGAATTTGCCCCCGGCGGAGTTAAGGTCGTCTTGCATCCGAGGCCTGGCTGTGTGCCTAGGTGACTTCGAGCGTGGCACTGTCCACTGTCCTGCAGTTGTTTCACCCTCCAGCTCATGTTTCGGCAGAGGAAGAACGGCTGCATTTGTTCTGCCCTGTCAGGGCTTGGAGAGCCTACCTTGAGAAGTCCTGTTTCTGGAGGAGGTCGGACCAACTGTTGGTGTGCTTAGGGTCACCTAAGAAGGGGTTCCCTGCGTCCAACAGATCCATTAGCCCATCAGGGCCCGTTCTACTAGGGGCATGTCGTCCTCTAGGGCCCTCACTTCGGAGTAGGGCTGAACGATTAATTGCATTTGCGATATTATCGCGATGTAATAAAACGAGATTTTGTAATCGCAAAGGCTGCGATTACACTCTGGTAACATGACATCCAAGCCGAAAGCATTTATTTATTGGAATTTTTTTTTCTTTTTACATGTTTATTTACAACAGTAAACGTTGAAATTTATGTTGTAATAGGCTGTATATTAACTTATAAAAATCAGATGTTGAGCACCCCCATATCGTCAAAATGGCATGATCCTTGTTTCGCTACGAAGCTTCAATTGTGAGATTGACAGTCAATCAAGCCTCCGCCCATCGAAGCATCAAGTCTTCCACTATTTGGGGTCAGCCCTAGAAATAACATCTACTTTATGTTAAAGAAAAATAGACAAAGAAATTTTAAAAACAACACTGTTAATAGCAGTCTTAACAGGAGTTCAACAGCAACAACTACAAACTTGTTGTAGAGTCGTCCTGCTTGGCAGGAAAGGCTTTAAACCTAAAATACTAAGGGGTAATATTTTGATTTATTTTACACAAAAGTATATTTTTAAAACTGCTTCATTATTCTGCCATGTGAGTCACCATTTCTTATTTCTCCGGTTTATGTGGTGCGCTTGCCTCAGAGTTTGTGTAGAAAACCACACATTCTCCCATCAACTTTTACCCACCGTTTATAAATGAGACCGGCACTTCCTTTGGTCAACTAACAGAGAGGGAGGCAGTGTGAAATCATAGGAGAAAGAGAGAGCAGAGGAATTAACATCGTAACTCTTTGTATGCTATTTAAAAACTTTAATTCTTAAACTGGGAAGGATGTGCAGTTGAGACCAGACAATAAATTAAATGAGTTGTCAAGTCAAGTTCACGAGTTAAGAGTTACTATAAACCCTTTAAAACACTTTCATTAATCTGAACAAACTTTTTTATAAATGTTGAGCCAACAAAAACCCAAAGACACTTCTTTGGTTATTAGGGGGTTAGTTCATTTTTGCCCCTAAAGGCAGCAAGATACACATTTGATCTGGTAGGTGTGAAAATGGCAGCTGCTATAGAAATGATTTAGGCTGGCCAACATCAGTCATTCAGTCCTCAAGTGAAGCTTACTAAAGGAACCTGAGGTTGATTACTGAGAGCATCAGGTTTCAGATGGAGCTACAGACATAATGTGTTTCAACTGTTTCTACACACACAGTTCACTGTTTAACTGGACAATAGAATGTGTTGAGGTTGTTGAATTTAGGGTGAATAAAGATGTTTCAGAGAGAAGCCACTTCCTCCCACAGTGTCTCTGTGCAGGTAGAAACAAACCTGTGAGCTCTGTTCTGTTTCATCACTTTATCATCTAGTTTATTAGATTAACAACAGTCCACACTGAACTACAGGGAAACACTTTATTCATCTTTTAGAAGCACAAACAAAGAAAGCAAAGATCAAATACAGAACATGGGATTAAAGATTCATCTGAATTCTGTCTTAAGTTGATGTCATCAGTTATAAAGCATCCGTTCTTATCTGACATGGAACAAAACAAAGAAACATCAGAGCGTTCATCGTCTATAATGTCATTCTGCATCATTCTGATTTGTCTGATCAGCAGTTTAAATGATCTTCATGCTGTTTAATGTTTCATATTTGCTGTGATATTTGTGATTTGCAGAGAAAACAGGGTGAATGACATCTAAACATTTCATTTCACTTCCATCACAAACATCATGTTCTTTCTCATCTTCAAAAGAAAACAAAGATCATCTCTAATGAGCGAGCAGAGCTTCAGCTGCTCAAGTCTTTCTTTACTAAGCTGCTGTCTGTTTTTATCAGCAAATAATTACACAAACTATCAGGACAAAAGAAAATAAAACACACAGCAAAAAGTCAATTATTCCCAACAAAAGAGTTTTAACAGAAGAAACAGAAGATTTTCTACAGACTGAAAAGGTGCAGGCTGAAACAGCAGCTCACTGTGCCCACCCTTTTTACAATCCTCAACTTATTAGAGGTGAAACAGTCAAACCAAATGACACTATCTCTAATATATAATATATAAACTTTACAGTGAAACACCATGAAACAGAGAAGACCCTGAATGTTACAGAGGAAACAATTATTTTCATTAAAATAGAGCAGAAGTTTGAAACAAATGACAGAGTCAGTTATTTAGATATTAAAAGCCTGATTGATCCCTGCAGACAGACTGAAGTCAACATTTTCTCACTTAAAGAGTCTGAAAGATCTAGAAAGCTCTAAAAAGACTCTAAACTGGAGCTGAAACAGAGATATAGATCAGCTATATATCTGGAAATCACTGTATTCGTCTGTTACTGATGTATTTGTTGAAAACAAATATTGTTCAGCCTCAGAACATCTTTGTCGACTCTTTATAACCACCTTTGAGTGATACTTTCCAAAAATGAACCAATTAATTTAAACTTTCTTTTCTTTCAAATATGGGAATCACATTTGCCTTTAAGTCCAGTTTTACTTTGATTCTAAAGCCGTCTATCTTTGGTCAACTGATTTTCTGCATCAGTTGTTCTGCTTCATCTGTCAGCAGAATGTCTGAAAAACAAATATTTAGTTTTCTGATCATCACAGCAGTTTGGAAAATAGATGAAACTTTGATAGATGTTTGGCTTATTTGCTGCTTTCTGTATTCAAAGCCAGTTTGACTACATTCTGACTTTACATGGTTTCTATATACACACACATTGATTACATAACAAATTATCCAAAGGGACTAATAACTACTTAGAAGACTCTGTCCACTACAATTTAAGACACCTGGGAGTCCATTACTGTCTCCTACATCAAGGCCACCTCCTGATATTTTAAAGCATCTGTAGTCATAGATAAGGCCTAGTGCAGAACACACTCGGTCAGAATTTGTCTGACGAGACGAGTTTCTCAGATCTGAGACCAAAACCCTCAAGATGTGTTTGATCTGCAACACTTTCAACACAAGAAAAGAAGGAAGAAGGGGAGTAACCAATGAGAGCGCAGCAGGAAACCAGCAGACACACAGACGCAGGGCCAAATGAAATCTTCAAATGCAATGAAGCTATGACATGAAATCAGAAAAAGCTGGTCTGAAATCAGCTGTGTGGTCAGTGGAGCTCCACATCAGCTTGATCGATTGGGACAAAAACTGTCTGAGCAGAACAAGTCTGAGATTTTAAAGTTATGCATCACAGTAGTCCACTGCGAAATATCACTATGAAATCTCCGATCCTTTAAAATCTCAGTTATTGAAACCAAATGAAAACAGAAAAAAAGGAAAAACATCTGAAGCTGCTCTGTTGATGAGACGTTTACATGAAACAGATCCTCATAAAAAGGAACAGCTTGATTCACTGACTTGATTCATTAGATCATGTATCAGCTCATTTATTTGGTTTTCATGTGTTTGCTGTAGTTTTGTCTTATCCTTCGTAGTTTTCACTTTCTCCATTTCTTTTTCATGTGCTTTCAGTAAGTCGTTGATTTGTTTCAGATTTTTTGGGTTTTTGGCCAAACATTTAACTATTTCACAAATTTCACTTTTATGTGATTTCTTAATTTGTTCTTCTTTCTGAGCTGAAAGTGCTTTTAACATGTCATACTGTTCATCTTTGTCTTTCATTTCTTTCTCATGCTGTTTCTTCTGAGCTGCAAACTCATTCTTGTATTTTTCTTTGAACTCATTAAACTCTTCAGCTTTCTGTCTGGCCTGCTCTTCATATGTCTTCTTCATATTCTCCATGTCTTTCCTATAGTTCTCGATGTCTTTTTTCAGTTTTTCCTCTTGTTCTCTTCTGATTCTGTCCTCTTCCTTTCTTTTCTTTTCATCATTTTCTCTTTCCTGTTCGTATTCTTCTTGAAGCTTTTGAAGTTTTGCTTGTTCCTCCTGTCGTCTCTGTTCTTTGTCTCGTTTTCGTTTTTCCCACCATTCTCTTTGTGTTTTCTCCTGGTTCTCTCGTTCTTTTCTCATCTCTTCTTTGCTCTCCTGATTCAGAGCTTCAAACTTTTGTTCCCACTCCTGTCGTTGAATTTCTTCCTGTTGTTTTCTCTTCCTGTCTTCTTCTTCTCTCATTTCCTGTTCTTTCTTTCTCTTCTCACGTTCCTTCTTTATCTTCTCCTCCTTTTCTTTAAGTTCTTTTTCTCTCAGGTTTCTCTCCTTTTCAGTTTCTGCTCTCTGTTCTTCCATTCTTCTTTTCACCTCTTCCATTTTTTCCTCATGTTTTCTTTGAAGCTCCTCCCTCTCTTTCTTCATCTCTTCTTCCTTCTCCTTCAGGATTCTCTCCATTTCTTTCTTTATAGCTGCCTCGGCCTCTTGCAGCATCTCATTGGTGTAGCAGCTGCCTCCATTTTTCTTCATCATGGTGTCAATCTTGGTTATCAGCTCACTGACTTGTGTGTGGTTTTGTTCATCATTGTTATCAAACACATGGTATCTTCCTCCACAGTCAGAGATCAGCTTCTTAAAGGAATCATCACTGTCCGTTTCAATGTATTCTTCAATGGACACTTTATCCTGCTTTAGTTTATCTCCTCCAGTTAAAAGAATGATGGTGAACTTTTCAGCATTCTTCCCAAAGCCTTCCTTGATGAGTTTTAATGTCTCCTTCCCCTCTGGTGTAAATCTGCCGATCTGTAACACCAACAGGAAGACATGTGGTCCTGGAGCCAGAAGACTGATGCATTTCACCATCTCATCATAAACCTCTTTATGGGACAAACTATTGTCAAACAGCCCAAGAGTGTCGACCACAACGACTGGACGAGCGTCCACTTTACTCTGTGCTTTCTGACAATGTTTGGTGACTGACTTCTGACTTAATTTGGCTTTAAACTCTTTCCTTCCTAGAATGGTGTTTCCTGCAGAGCTCTTTCCACAGCCAGTTTTCCCTATCAGCACAATCCTGAGACTCACTGGGCTCTGCTCCTCATCATCACCTGTGAAATAAGAAGACCTCGAGTTACTTTAAATATTCTCAACAGCTACAGTGAAGGTTTAAGACTGTGATGTACAACATGGTTCAGTACACAGAAAAACATTTTAATTCAAAGTACTTACAAGTGATCATGTTCTTCTTCATCAGCCTCTCAAGTTCACCTTGTTGCCTGTGGATATGTTTCTGTTGTTGTATGACTTTTTCCATTTGTGCACGTGCAAATGTCACAGTTGTATAGCAGGATGGTTTATTTTCAGATTGTCTCATCTGTTCCACCATGTCCAGCAGCTCTGAGATCTGCTGCTTGTCCTTGATGTTGAGAACAACATATCTTCCTCTACAGCTGTGACAGAGCTCCTGGATGTCCTTGTTTTCCTTAACAACATCTGGAGCTGCAGGATCTGACTCCACAGTGAACAGAATCATGGTTAAGTCATCGACTCGAGAGCTGAATGTGTTCTGGATGGTCTCTAACTCTCCCTTGTCTTCATCAGTGAGGGGACCCACAGGTAGGACCAGGATGAAGACATGGACGCCCTCAGGATCACAGAGGGAGATACACCTGAACGATTCCTCCATCACTGCCTCCTGAGGTTTTTCATACAAGGCCGGCAGCTCCACCAGGGAAACCCAACATCCACACACCTCTCCCTGATGTTTAACACACTCTGATGAGTTGGAGACTGAATGAAACTCTGTCTGACCTAAAATGGCCTTGGCTGCTGAAGTCTTCTCTGCTCCTCTCCTCCCACACAGAACCAGGTTTAAACCTGGTTTGATTTGCTCAGACTTTGGTCTGATCGTCTCTCCAGTGAAGGTGAGGAAGGCTCCTTTGTTTTTGTGAACAATGTTCTCAATGTTCTCCATTAACAGTCCGTGGTCTTTTTCCAACATCCTGTAATGTCTTCCTCCACAGTCTCTAAGCAGCTGACTGACAGAGTCACTTGTTCCATCATGTGTGCTGATGACCATTGAGTGTTTAAAAGCATCTTGACCAAACACACTCAGGATGAACTTCAGTGTTTGTCTGTTCTCCTCAGTGAAATCAGAAGGCTTCACTAACAGCAGCAGAACATGTGGTCCAGGAGGACAAAGATCCACACAGTTCTTCACCTCTTTTCTCAGTTTCTCCACAGTCAGACTGAAAATGTCTGGAGTTTTCACTACTGTTAATGGTTTTCCTCTCCACCCTCCACTGGTTGTTACAATGTGTGTGTTTGGGGAAAGTTGTTGGTCCCTGATGATGAAGTTACCAAGTTTTGTCTGTTTGTCCTCACTTTTTCCCAGCAGCACAATCCTGAATGTAGATGCTGTAATACAACAGAGAGAAAGTAAAATGACAAACTCACCCTGAGGCTAAACTGCACTTAACTGACATGAGATCTCTTCAGGCATCCCAGGGTTAGCAGAGGGTTTGGTTCAATTCATAGTTTCAACATTTTAAATAATTTGATGCATCATTATATTATTCCTAATTAACCTAATTATGTTCTTTATACACCTATTTTCACTCCCTGACTCATCACATATGTACGCATGGTCAAGACCTGTCGGCGTCAGTTTGTAACACACTGGGGATCCCTATAGACCGGTGTTTGTATGGAGGACTGATCCTGTGAAATTCAGAAATAAATAAATAAATAAATAAGCATCCGATTAAACGCACAAAAAAATAAAGTAAATAAATAAATGTAAACAGTAATTAAATTATACAATGAGACATAAATGTATATCTATTCTAAATGTATATCTATTTTAATTAGCTTCCTTACTTATTTGAGCCCGTTCTCATCTCAGGGCGTCATATACTGACAATTTGAGAAAGAGTGACAAAGCGTAAGTATTTTACGCGAAAGGTACCCTTTAGCGTTTTATGCACAGTAACAAAGACAATGAGGTAGAATGGGGTTTGTGGTGGAGGGGCCAGTATGTGCTTTCTCATGGGACTAATCTCTCTCTAATGTTAAAAATCAGAGATAGTGTCAGGCAGAGCTTTGGTGGTCAGAGCACAAATTCAGGACATATCTCTCTGTCTTATTAACATCTATGCTCCCAATCAGGGCTCAGACAGGCTGGACATGTACCAGGCAATAAAGGATTTCTTAAAGCAGTGTGATCAGAGTGAATGTGTGGTGATAGTGGGAGACCGGAATTGCACAACTAATTTTACATTTGACAGAATAGGACAGGAATCTCATATACAGTCATCTGCCACTTTATCACAGGTGATTTCAGAGTCAGGAGTGGTGGATGTGTGGAGGGTCAAACATCCGCAGGCTAGGCAGTACACATGGGTTAAGGTGGTGGATGGGAACGTGAGTGCAGCCAGGCTGGATAGGGTTTACATGTCACAAAGTTTCTGCAACAGTTACATTATTTCAGTGGGTTTCACTGACCATCATTTAGTCACTTTAGCTTTATATGTCTCACCAACTAAAAAAAGCAGCTCTTATTGGCACTTTAATGTCAAGCTGCTTCAGGATAGTGATTTCTGTCAGAAATTTCAGATGTTCTGGGGAATCTGGAGGGAGAAGAGGAGGGATTATGAGTCCTTAAGTCAGTGGTAGGAAGTTGGCAAGGCACAAATACGAACTTCTTGTCAACAATATACAAGTCTCTCCACTGTGACAGTTAAAAGAGTCATTCAGGGTTTAGAAAAAGAAATAAGAGATTTAGAAAATAGTCTACTCACTCACAACAGTACAGACAGACACAGGCTTCAGCAGAAGAAACAGGAACTAGGTTCTTTTTTACAAGAAAGAGTAAAAGGGGCTTTGGCCAGGTCACGTTTCACTACTGTAAGAAATGGATGCTCCCACCTCTTTCTTTTTTAACCTGGAGAAGTCTGTCTCTCAGACCAAACAAATGGTCTGTCTCTGTCTCCCTGATGGTACTGTGACTACTGATTTGGGAGATATGAGACAGCATGCCGTGGACTTTCACAGCACCCTTTTTAGAGCGGAGAACTGCAATAAAGAGTGTGTGGATGAGCTGATGCAGGGGCTTCCTCAGTTGGGCTCTGAAGACAGAGATGTCCTGGATGCCAACATCTCCCTGGAAGAGCTTACGGCTGCAGTGGGTCAGATGGCTTCTGGTAAAGCTCCTGGACTGGATGGATTACCTGTTGACTTTTATAAACACTTTTGGAGATGTTTAGGAGCCGACCTGCTGGAGGACAGGATTGTTGCCAGCTACTTGTCAGCACGCGGTGCTTTCATTGTTACCAAAAAAAGGAGATCTGGCACTACTTAAGAACTGGAGACCAGTGGCTTTGTTATGCACAGACTATAAACTCTTTTCAAAGGTGCTAGCCAATATGCTTAAAAACTATCTGGACTTAATTATCCATAGAGATCAGTCATACTGTGTGCCAGCCAGATCTATTATGGATAATTTGTTTTTAATGAGAGACCTATTGGACATCTGTAAAATATATAATGTTGATGTATTTCTGTAAATAACTTCAGAGTATGGTCTAGACCTGCTCTTTATGAAAAGCGCTGTGAGATAACTGTTGTTGTGATTTAGCGCTATATAAATGACCACGGTTTTCTTTTTTCCACTTCAAGAGCTTATGGTTTTGGGGATGGTTTTATGTCACTGCTTGGTTTGATGTATAGGGAAGCTTTTTGTTTGGTGAAGGTGGGTGGTGGGTTGAGCTGTCCAGTACAGGTTCAGAGAGGTATCAGGCAGGGATGTCCAATTTCTGGACAACTGTATTCATTAGCTGTTGGCCCCTTCTCAGTAAGCTGAGATCCAGGATGTCAGAACTGATGTTACCAGGGCTGTCTCAACGCCCTTCACTGATAGTGTCAGCTTATGCTGACGATATTAATGTTTTTGTTAGAGATCAGAGGGATGTGGAGACCTTAAGCAGCTGTTTAGATATGTACCAAAGGGCATCTTTAGCTAGGGTGAACTGGGAAAAAAGTGGGGCATTGCAGGTTGGGCAGTGGGAAGGCCAACAAACGCCAACTCTACCAGGAAATCTTAGCTGGGGACGACAGGGTATGAAGATTTTAGGTGTGTTTCTGGGAACCGAGGAGTTTCAGAGAAAGAATTGGGAGGGTGTTTTGGAGAAAGTGTGTACCAGACTGTCTAAATGGAAATGGCTGCTATCTCAGCTTTCCTATAGGGGGAGGGTCCTGATGTCAATAACCTGGTTGCCTCAACCCTATGGCAAAAGCTGACAGTCCTACCTCCACCAAGGGATCTGATTGAAAGAAAGTGGTCGGGCCACCACTGGCTGAGGGCACCGATACTGTACTTGCCGGTACAAGAGGGAGGACAGGGCTTGGTGGATATTACATCACGCATTACAGCCTTCAGGCTACAGACGGCTCAGAGACTGCTATACAGTTTTGGGCTGTCATGGACAGACACTGCCGTTTTGCTGCTGAGAAGGGCTGGGTGGTTAGGATATGATAAACATTTGTTCCTAATTCAGTCTCAGCTCGTGGATCTAACTGGTCTGACACCCTTCTACAAATCTGTTTTACAGGCATGGCAGGTGTTTATCTTCCAGCAGAAAACAGTGACTATACCAGGAATGTGGCTGTTTGAGGAGCCACTGTTTGGGAACAGTTTTATTACTTCTCAGGTTCTTTCATCGAGCAGTCTGAGATCTAGACTGAAAGAGGGGGGATGTGTCAAACTGGGACATCTTATGAAAACCACTATTCCTCATTTGAATATACAACTCGGCATCAGATCTAGCAGACTGCTGCTTAGGCTGGTGGAGGAGGTGTGTGCTTCCCTGCCGGAAGGCCTTAGAGATTTTGCTGAAGATCGTACACTTTCTGGCCAATGGGATGATGAGTGTGAGTATGTTTTTCCTTCTCTGGTTGTCTCTCTTGCGGTGGGACAGTGGCAGGATGAGCTGGACGCCCTGCTGTCTCTAAGAACACCAGTGTTGGGGGAATTTGAGGCATTGGGAAAGAAAGCAGCCTACCAGATCAGCACCAAGGTCTTGAACTTACACGCCCTGACAGGAGTAAAGGTTTTGAGGTGGACAGAGGTTTTTGGCATGGTATTATCCCCGAGGGGCTGTTGGCAGTAGAGGATCATACATGGGGCCATAGCTACTAACAGGTATCTGGTACACCTTAATCCTGGCACAGGGGATGGTGGTCCTTTCTTGTCACAGACAGAAACTATACATCATCTTTTTATTCAGTGTTCCAGATTATTTGGACTTCTTCTTCTTTATTTCAGCCTATTACAAGAGTGGATTCAGGGCTTAGGGGAGAATTTCTCTTTTAGTCTTTTTATCTATGGTCCACGGTACACAGTACAAAAAAAAGCTTTACATACACTGATAAATTTTATCTTGGGTCTGGCCAAATTGGTAATTTGGAAAACAAGGAAAAACCGTAGGGGGTTAAAAGACCTGGTTCTGATGCTTACTGGGCTGCTGGCGGCTCAGCTCAGGGTGGAGTTTGAGTTTTACAAATTGATAAATAAGATGGAATTTTTTGTGAATGTGGGGGGAAGGTGCAGGTTGTGCTGTGCTTAGTCATAGATAACTGTTTGACTTTAAATTTTTGATTTTTTTTGGTAGTAGCTCCAGGGCTCCAGACTAACTTTTTTCACCTCCGTCCTTGAACCGTCCTGAAAAACAATTTGAACCGTCCTAAAGTGAATGTCAACCGTCCCAAAATCAAAATGTAAAATAAGAGAAGCTGGAGGTGGTAAAACAAAGATAGATAGACAATTTATAAGTTATGACACTGACACACTATATTATTGGCAGATATTCCTTGCCCGTTTATTGACACAGCTTTTTGTATTTTTCTCTTAATTTCCTATATGTAGAAAATGAAAAAAATATTTGTTCTGCATGAATACAAAACAGCATTTAACTCCTGTTATTTTTCAGTTTTTTTACCTGTTTACAGATAACTACTTTGAATGGGGCTAAATCAATATAATATATTATTGGCAGATATTCTTTCCCCGTTTATTGCCAAATCTCTGTATGAAAGCGGCTGTGGTTCTGGCTCTGGGAGGCTGTCTCTTATTTTGCTTGTGATTGGATTTTGTGATTGGCCGTGATGTTCTGTGCTGAAGCCTTGATTTTTATATAAAGCCTAGGTGTAAGGTAAAGACACGCTGATGCGAGCGGCAGCAGCCTGCGTAAGCCTTTCAAAAATGCTTTTGTACTACTGATAATAAAGTTTAAATTAACATTGTAATATAAGCTTGAAGTGTTTTATATCTGTGAATTTTATTTATAAGGCATGTGAAGTGTTGATTTGAGAGGCTAAATTGATTGTCACCTCACTGTCGCCTCTGGCCGCTTGGTCGTCACTTTAAATAACAAACTTTAATTTAAAAGCAAAGAAATGCTCCAAACATTTTTCAAATTAACTTTATAAAGAAACTGTTTTATTGGCTGCAACAGTAACGTTAACGTTAGCTGTATTGTGGGGAGGAGGAAAAAACACAGGCTTTGCTCTTAGCAGGGACTGTCCCCAGAAAACGAGAAAGTCTGGTCGCCCTAAATTAGACTCACTAAGAAAAAAAGACCACAAATATATTGAAATCCAAATGTATGCTTTAGCTGATATACACACACACAGCCGGGGTAACTTAGCGCCCGTTAGCTAGCTAGTAGTAGCGAGCAGTTAGCAGTTTTGATATGAATTGTCACATCAGACTCGGGGATTGTAGGCCTACTCGGCTTTCAATGGAGGAGATGTAGGACCGTCTTGGTGCTCAATCTGTTTAACGTTACCGTTGTTTAACCAGCGCGACATATTTGCGATGTCATTAAGCCATTTGATAGATGCACCTGGTACCGCAGAACAAGTCTCCGGGTGAGTAGCCGGCCAGTGATAGTAACTATAGTAACAGCATGAAAAGACGCGCTCCGTGGTCGGTTAATTTTGGCATTTTCTAAGTAGCCTAATAGGATAGTAATAAATTAACACGCATACAAAAATGGCTTTCGTCCTGTAAGCGTCCTGGAGAAAATTTCTGTTCGTCCTAAACACATTTTCTATCGTCCCCAGGACGATAGGACGCTGTTAGTCTCGAGCCCTGAGTAGCTCTGTTGAATTAAGTCATCTTCTTTTCCTCTCTGGATACCGGTAATGTTCTGTAAGTGGAATTACACAGTGGACTCCTTGGCTTGAAATGATTTTAGCTGGAAACGACTGTCGGAGGTCTGTTGCTTGAACGAACTGCTCGCTCGAGACAAATTTAAGCTTGAACGACTTTAGCTCGAATGTTTGTTCGAAACACTTGTCGGCTTGAAAGACTGTTTACTCAAATGATTTTTGGATTGAAACAACACTCCGGATGAAATGACTGTTGTGTTGACGATAGGTCGAAAGCTGTAAGTTTGATGTTTGCATGAACGACTGTATGCTCGACGTGAGCCTGAAGCGACTTTAGCGCATGTGAATGATTTAGCTTAGGTTGACTGTTAGCTCGATGTGAGCTTGAACGAGCAAGTTTGAAGCGACTGAGCTTGAAACAACATTGGTTTACGATGACTTGCTCGTTTGCAAAAACCGTGAGCCCAATGTATGCTCGATGACCATGAGCCGGATGAGCTCTCGAAATGGCCGTGAGCTTGAGACGACTGTAAGCCGCATATGTAAGCTCCAAGTGGTTGTGACCGGATATTGGTTGTAACGACGGTTAGCCGATATTGTCTCGAACCGACTGACCCAAATGTTTGGCTCGAAACAACCGGGAGCCGGATGTTACCTGAAATGACTGTTGGCTTGAAACAATTTTCTTTTGATGGTACAAAAGGATTGAGAACGGAATGTTAGTTCAAAACAACAGAGCTTTAAGCTACTGTGAGCCTGAGACAACTGTAAGCCGGGTATTAACTCGAGACTACTGTACAGTAAGCCGGATATGGACCCGAAATGACTGCTACCCGCATGTTAGTTGGAAACGACCGTGAGCACAAAACGGCTGGGAGCTGGACGATAGCGTGAAACAAATGAGAGCTGGATGTTAGCTCTGAACGGCGGAGTTTTAAGAGACTGTGAGATTGAGACGACTGAGGGCTGGACCTTGGTACAAAACGACTGGATCGGACGATGGAACAAAGCGACTGTGAACCGGACGATGGCAGGAAGCGACTGAACTGGACGATGGCATGAAGCGATCGTGAACCGGACGATGGCACGAAGCGACTGGATCGGACGATGGCACGAAGCGACTGTGAACCAGATGATGGCACGAAGCAACTGTTAGCTTGAAAGAAGAACAAATGTTTACTTGAAAACGACTATAGCTTAACTGAATTAACTAGAAGATGACTGCTTGGAATGACTTGCTTGGAAAATGGCTAAGCAAGGAAATGTCTGTTGGCTCAAGAGTGTTAGCTCGAGACAACCATGGCATGAAATGATGGCTGTCTGCTTGAAGAGACTTATCGATAACTACTTGGCTAGATATGACTGTTTGCTTGAACTGCGTGTTTTCAATAAAGACAGCTAGATAGAGACTCTTTATTTAAAGCGACTGGGCTTCAAAATTACCGTTTGCTCAAGACTGACGTAGCTAGACAGTGGCTATTAGCTCGAACGGCTATTAGCTCAAAGCAGCTGTTAGTCCGAAGTAATGGTGAGACAGCTGTTGGCTCGAAGTAAGCGCGAGGCAGCTGTTAGCTCGAAGAAGGCGCAAAACGGCTGTTTTGCTCGATGTTAGCTCGAAATGACTATTAGTTAGTCTGAAGTTAGCTCGAAACGGCTATTAGCCCGAAGTAAGCTCGAAACAGCTGTTAGCTCGAAGTCGAAGTAAGCTCGAAACGACTGTTGGCTCGAAGTAAGCTCAAAACGGCTGTTGGCTCGAAGTAATGGCGAGACGGCTGTAGCTCAAGGTAAGCGCGAGACGGCTGTTGGCTCGAAGTAAACTCGAAACGGCTGTTTGCTCGAAGTAAACTCGAAACGGTTGTTGGCTCGAAGTAAACTCAAAACGGTTGTTGGCTCGAAGTAAACTCGAAACGGCTGTTTGCTCGAAGTAAACTCGAAACGGTTGTTGGCTCGAAGTAAACTCAAAACGGCTGTTGGCTCAAAGTAAATTCGAAACGGCTGTTAGCTTGAAGTAAGTGCAAGCTTACAAAATGGAACGGCTGTTAGCTCAAAGTAAGCGCGAGACGGCTGTTAGCCCAAAGTAAGCTCGAAACGGGTGTAGCTCAAGGTAAGCGCGAGACGGCTGTTAGCCCGAAGTAAGCACGAGACGGCTGTTAGCTTGAGGTAGGCGCAAAAAGGCTTTTAGCTCGATGTCAGTTTGAAATGACTATTAGTTAGTTTGAAGTTAGCTCGAAACAACTGAAGGCTTGGTGTTAGCTCGAAACGACTAAGAGCTCGATGTTAGCTGGAAATGACTAATAGCTCGATGTTAGCTCGTACGACTATTGGCATCTTGGTGCCCGACGTCCTCCTACTGCAGGCGGCTGCTGAGGTTGCTTGAGGTGTAATTGCTATTGGTTACTGTGGTTGAAGGTGGGCAGCCGGGGGCGCTGGCATCCCGGTGCGGGGAACCCCGACTGAAGTTGGTTGATGGTAGGCAGCTGGGGACACAGGTATCCCGGTGCCCTGGCAGGAATCGGTTGCTGAAATCACAGCTGTCGTGTATGACTGGGAGTGATGGTGCCGGGAGACCCGCTGCTGGTGCTGTTGCTGTAAACACTAATGCAAGCCGAAAGAAATACTGTCACTTTAACAGTAGCGCTGACGTCACGGCGTGCGTAATGCTTCACCCGGAAAGGAGCTGATGTTGACGGAACTGTGGGCATGCCATGCTGCCATGATATTGTGGAAAAGTTTGCTGTATTGTCTGTTCTGTAAACGGAATTCTCTCATCTTTAACAGTTTTCTAAAGAGAGGCTATAGTCCATTTCGAAATCGTTTGTGAAGATTGTTTTGACATGGGGTCTCGCTGCATTGGGGTAACGCTGTGATCAGCTGTTCTGTGAGTCGGATGATTCTCAGGTGAAAGTTCCCAACTGTTGCTGGACTGAGAAATGTGTGTGTGTGTGTGTGTGTGTGTGTGTGAGCAGAGAACGGTCAAATAGGAAATATTACGCATGTAATTTCCAAAGTGAAGCTTAGAATATAACCTACACTTAGAATCACTCTTTTTTCCTTCTTGGACCAACCAACCAATCACAGTCTTCAAAAGATTGTGTCATACATAGCAACGGGGTCAACCCCGCCTCCTCACTAAGATAAAAGTTTTTGTCTTTTCCTTGCTCAGAGTTGCTCTCAGATCAGTCCTGAATAGCTCTTAAGCTAAGACTCCTAGGTAAAAGTTTTTAAGCTAGGTTATATTCTAAGCCTTCACTTTGGAAATTAAATGCGTAATATTTCCTATTTGACCGTTCTCTCCTCACTCTCACACACACACACACACACACACACATTATATATGTGTATAGAAGTCCTGTTTTTTATTTACCATGCTGTTAATTTCCTATAAGGTATTTGATTGGCTTGGAATGATAAAAATTGTTCCACTCTTTCCAATAACACTGATTGCTGGCGTTTCTATTTAAGTAGTGGTTTGAATGTTGGTTTTAATGGTTCAAACACGGAATCAAAACCAAGCAGAGCGAGAAAGCCCAACTGGACCAGTTAGTGGATGAACACAAGGCAATTCTAAAAGGAAAATTCGGGTCGGGTGTCACAGCACGGGGCGAGAAGGAGATGAGGGAGTGTATAGCGCAAACTATTAACGGTTCATTCTCGTTGTGTGCAAGAGGGAATCTGCTATATTTATGCAGTTTTTTGAGCCTGCAAGGTGGGAATGTCCAGTGGAAACGAAATGAACTGCGACACAATAAGAGGTTCTGAAAGTGCTGTAAGGCTGATGATACACAGAGCAACTTTTAGGGCAATCGTGCAGGGCAACGCCGTCGTCAATAATGAGTAAAGATTGCTACCGTGTGTGTATGTGTGTGTGTGTGTTTTCAAGTATGTTGGATTTAGTTATTGTGCACTTTTTTAATGTTTATTTGATTTTGTGGTACAGTGGTGTTTTTTGCAAATGTTGCAAATGTTCATTGTTGAAAATGTTCAAATTTTATGCAACAGCACAGTATTTGCACTTTAATTTTTATTTATTTATGCACAGTATATGCAACAGCAGTATTTGCACTGTAAAAATTATTTATATAAAGTGTGGGTGAACTTTAACTGTATGGCTATGCTGTGGTTCCTGTAGGCTTTGCGTGCGTGTGTACGGGGGTTGGGGGGGGGCCTCCATGTCCATTTGCTTGGGACTCTGTCCCCAGAGTCAAAACTAAACAAGGAGAAGCAGCGTTCAGCTATTATGCTCCGTATATTTGGAACAAACTCCCAGATAACTGCAGGTCTGCTGAAACTGTCAGTTCTTTTAAATCAAGACTGAAGACCTTTCTTTTTACCACTGCCTTTAATTAAATATTTAAGATTTTTCTTTTATTGATAACTTACACTGCACTGTAACTTTTACTGTCCTGTTTTCTATTTCTTTGTTTTTAGCTTTTTATTATATTTTATGTTGCTTTCAAATGTTTTTATTGTTTTTCCCTGTTGCTTTTATGTTTTGTGTAAAGCACTTTGAATTGCCTTGTTGTTGAAATGTGCTATATAAATAAACTTGCCTTGCCTTGCCTTACATGAACTGAATTACTTATGTGGTGGAAAATAATTCACCATAAGGCATTGCACAAACTCGGATTGGTCAAGTATGAATTTTGTATATTTTCCTTGGTTAATACTTTGGAGAAAAAATCCCTATATCATCTAATTAAAAGTACATTTCAGCCATATAGCGTAATTGTTAACAACAGATCATACTAGAAATACAGAGCTGACTGTCACAAACAAAAAAGGAAAGTATGAGTTGTGCACCCGCCTGGACGCATGCAATAAGGCACGCTTAAAATAACAAAAAGACTGTGAAATACTTTTAGAAATAAATTATTATTTATTATTATTTATAAATTATTAATTATAAATTGTAGACCAAGTTTTTGTTGGTTACTGTATGAATCACTTTCTGTTGCCTCAAAATAGCAATATGTGCCAACAATGCAAATGACCACGCTTCATATTAAAACCAAAACTCTCATGGGTACACAGATGAGCGCAGTTCATTAGAGATGAGAGAAGTTCATTTATAACTTAGACGTTGGAGCTTGACATGAAAATGACAACTGCACAGGTTGGATACTCGCAATGACACTTGCTCTGGGTGTAAGATAGAACCCTATGTCTCACTGCAGCTTGTGGTTATCCCAATATGCCTAGGTATTCACTAAAGTGTGCATTCACAATATCTTGACACCAGATATCAACTTTGATTAAGCAAAACAATTACTACTTACATTGGCATGAAGTGGTACTTTCCATTCTGGATGTCAATTCTGTAAAAAAAAACAATCAATCAATCAATTATTTTAACAATATTTCAATATCATGGTATAATGATGACAAAATTCCCATCATATGTAAGAATGTTTTCTGAATTTACCAGAAGCTTTTTCACCATCAATGTTAGTTTCCCCTTGTGTTGGATTGGGATGATCAGGGAGTAAAGCAGTTGTTGCGTCCTCAGACACATCACAGTTGACATGCTGTCCATTGTTTTCCATCATAACTTGAGCCAAAAATGCTAAAAGCTCTGCACGTTTAAGGTTCTTCTGCATCAAGAATTTGTATTTACACATTTTCATCATTTCTGTCAAAGGTGGATCTTGCAAGTTTTTAATGACACTTGGGTTCTCCTCTCTTGGTGTTAATATTAGTAGCATTGAATGATCAAATGATCGATCACTGAAGAGTTTCAGGACTCTGCAGAGCCTCAGTTTGTGTTCCTCACTGAAGTCTTCAGGCTGTAGAACCAGCAGGAACATATGAGGTCCAGGATTAGAATAACTCACACAGGTTTTTACATGTTCTGTCAGTTTGTCTTCTGAGACGTTGGGATGCAGCAGATCTGGGGTGTTGATAAGACAGATTTTTTTATCCTCCAACTGTCCACTGACTATCAGACAGTGGTCTGGTGCATCCTCAGTGATAAACTCAGTCACTCCCAGTATGATGTTCTCCACTTTTCTCCTCTCAGACCAGCTGTTCCCCAGCAGAACAACCCTCAAATCAGACACTAAAAAAACAAGGAATTAGAAGAAGAGCCAGCACCTTTAACAAAGGTAGAGAAAATAAGACATTGTGACATTTAAAAAAGCATAATGTTATTACAGCGCAGTGATGTTATGCTATTGTTTTAACACAGGTGTACTATAACTTTAGTCCTGCTAGTGTTTACAGTTAAAAGCTGATGAGAGTTGTTCTGGGTCCGCTCCACTTCAGTGTACTGGCAAGGTTCTACTAGCTTATTAAAACATTAACACACAGCCACGCAGCAACGTTAGCGTTAGACCTGCAGTGTGTTTCCAGCTAAAAGCTGATCCAGGTCTGCCTGGAAAAACGCAACGTAACTTTTTTACTTTTTATTTACCAACAGAGCCGTGCTGTTGTTTCACAGCTCCTGACTGGTGAACAACTTGCAGTGTTTGAGAGCGATGTGCTCATGTTTGTTTCTCTGTCTGCAGAATCCAGATCTGATGAGGCCAATTTGGCATCCAGACCTGCCAAACTGCTGTGTTTATATAATGTCTTTTTTCTATGTTCCTCTCTCTGTGCTGGAGTTCTTTAAGAACTTGCTGGCTTTTTCCAGATTATCAAATTGGTTGAATTTTAAAAAGTGTGTTTTATTCTCACAGTGTGCCAAGCTTATTTATGCCAATATATTCCCTGCAATACTTATGTTAATATCTAGATTTTACTCATGGATAGGGTTGTTAGGCTTCTGTGTGAATGAGCACTTTAGAGATATAATGATAGTAATTATAAGTATTCAATTTAATTAAATTAAATTTTATTTATATAGCGCCAAATCACAACAACAGTTATCTCACAGCGCTTTTCATAAAGAGCAGGTCTAGACCGTACTCTGAAGTTATTTACAGAAGCCCAACAATTCCCACCAAGAGCAGCACTAGGCGACACAGGCAAGGAAAAACTTCCTTTTAAGAGGCAGAAACCTCGAGCAGAACCATGGCTCAGGGTGGGCGGCCATCTGCCTCGACCGGTTGGGGTGAGGGGAGAGAGAGAGAGAGAGAGAGAGAGAGAGAGAGAGAAGGCAGAGGGACTCAGCCTACACAGTATACACATAGAGGTACAGACAGTAAAGGTAATGTTGCTATAGAGTGAATGGAAAATGGTACAGATATTTATAGTAATGTTAATGATAATAATAATAACAGTAATAATAGCAATAGGACTAGTAACAGCAGTTGCAACTGTAGCAGAGGGCGTCGAGCAGGAACACGGGGGCAGCAGGAGACTCCCAACCACAGATCCAGACTCCACAGCTCCAGAGCCAGCAAAACCCGCGGGAAGCGACAGGAGGAGGAAGCACACGACCACGGAAAGGGAAGAAGTCGAGTTAGTAACATGCATTAATGGGATGAGGCTGCACTCAGAGGGAGAGAGAGAAGAGGAGAGAGGAGCTCAGTGCATCATGGGAAATCCCCGGCAGTCTAGCCTATAGCAGCATAATTAAGGGATGGTTCAGGACTCACCCGAGCCAGCCCTAACTATAAGCTTTATCAAAAGGAAAGTCTTAAGCCTACTCTTAAATGTAGAGGCGATGTCTGCCTCCCGAACCCAAACTGGAACCTGGTTCCACAGGAGAGGAGCCTGATAGCTGAGCAGCTCTGGCTCCCATTCTACTTTTGGAGACTCTAGGAACCACAAGTAACCCTGCATTCTGGGAGCGCAGTGCTCTGGTGGGGTAGTAAGGTACTATGAGCTCTTTAAGATAAGATGGTGCCTGACCATTAAGAGCTTTGTATGTGAGAAGAAGGATTTTAAAATCAATTCTGGATTTTACAGGAAGCCAATGCAGAGAAGCTAAGACAGGAGAGATATGATCTCTTTTACTGGTTCCTGTCAGAACACGTGCTGCAGCATTCTGGATCAGCTGAAGTGTCTTAATGGACTTTTCGAAGAGCCTGATGATAAGGAATTGCAGTAATCCAGTCTAGAAGTAACAAATGCATGGACTAGTTTTTCTGCATCATTTTTAGACAGGATGTTCCTGATTTTTGCAATATTACGTAGGTGAAAAAAGGCGGTCCTTGAAATTTGCTTAATGTGAGAGTTAAATGACATATCCTGGTCAAAGATAATTTCAAGATTTTTCACAATGGTGCTGGAGGCCAGGGCGATGCCATCAAGGGAAACTATATCTTTAGATAATGCGTCATGGAGGTGCTTAGGGCCTAGAACAATAACTTCAGTTTTACCTGAGTTTAACATTAGAAAATTACAGTTCATCCAGGTTTTAACATCCTGAAGACACATTTGAAGCTTAGCTAACTGATGAGTTTCATCTGGCTTGATCGATAGATATAACTGAGTATCATCTGCATAACAATGAAAGTTTATGGAGTGTTTCCTGATAATATTGCCTAAAGGAAGCGTATATAAAGTGAAGAGGATTGGTCCGAGCACAGATCCTTGTGGAACTCCATGACTAACTTTGGTATGCATGGAGGACTCATCGTTAACATGTACAAACTGAAATCGATCTGATAAATAGGACTTAAACCAGCTTAGAGCGGTTCCTTTAATGCCAATGAAATGTTCCAGTCTCTGTAATAGGATCTGATGGTCAATGGTATCAAACTTCTTTAAGCAGCCTAGTCGGGATGGGTTCTAAGAGGCAGGTAGATGGTTTAGATGAAGAAATTATTGAAGTTAGTTGATAAAGATTGAGGGAAGCAAAGCAGTCTAAACATATAACTGGATTTACAGCTGTTTCTGAAGTTCCTGAGTTTAGAGTTAAGTCGGTTGAGGGCAGGTCTTGGTGGATTATGTTTCTAATAGCTAGGATTTTATCATTAAAGAAGCTCATGAAGACGTAACTACTGAGAGGATTCTGTGGGAACACTATTAAATGTTCAATTTCAATACCATATACCAGAACAAGATCGAGGGTGTGATTAAAACAGTGAGTCGGTTCATGAACACTCTGAGAGAAGCCAATTGAATCTAATAGAGAGATAAACGCAGTACTAAAGCTGTCATTCTCAACATCCACATGAATATTAAAATCCCCTTCGATAATAACTTTGTCCGTTTTAAGGACTAAAGTTGACAAAAACTCTGCAAATTCAGATAAGAATTCAGAGTACGGACCAGGTGATCGGTACACTATAACAAATAGGTTGCAGTGATTTCCAGCTTGGGTGTGAAGGACTCAGAACAAGGCTTTCAAATGAGTTATAATTAAGTTTAGGTTTAGTGCTGATTACTAGGCTAGAGTCAAAGATAGCTGCAACTCCACCTCCTCGGCCTGTGCTTCGAGGAATGTGAGTATTCATATGACTGGGAGGGGTGGATTCATTTAGGCTTACATATTCTCCATCACCCAGCCAGGTTTCAGTAAGACAGAATAAATCAATTTCATTACTAGTACACCTTTAGAAGAGAGAGATCTGAGAGTCCACGTTTTACTCTCCTATTCGTTTGCACTATTACTCTTGTGGTTTTAATTTTTATGAGGTTTTTATTCACAGCTCCTCTTCTGATTACCTTTGATTTAAATAATTTTCAATGGTCGGGGGACAGACACCGTCACTATAGGGGTTTAAGTAACTCCTGGAACGGAGGAGCAGAGAAGTGTGTTAAACTGCAACTCTGCGTAGGGTTTTGGGTGGGTAACTGCTGAATTAGAAGGGCAGAGAAGTGTGTTAGACTGCGACTCTGCCTCCTGGTCTCAAGTATATACAGTACTTTATGCCTATACTGTGTATGGCTGGTCTGGTTGTATACCCAGGAAAGAAAATTGTAAAAATGGATGGATTTAGCCAGAGTAGTGGTGATTAAATAGTGACAACATGTTTCTGTGACTTTACATGGTTTTAATTTGGTTGTGGCCCCATGGGAGACGATGATAGACAGTGATCAAGAGGAGAATTTGTGCATTATACTGTCAATTAAAGCAAACCAGGCACTGTTTGAGAACTACACTGTTTTTTTACATCGGCCATTAGAGGGGTGCAGCGCCACAATAACCAGGACTCTTAGTCCTTTCGTTAGCTTAGTAACTAAGCTAACGAAAGGACTAAGAGTAATTAACTAAGCCTTAGTTAATTAGCTTAGTTAATTTCCTGTTAGCTTAGTTAATTTTACTGAATGATATTCAGAGATCCAAGTCAGTAAAAAGAGTCACCTTTTCCATCACTATCGACTGGGCTGAAGGGCAGTATTCCAACATGATAATGACCCCAAACACACCTCCAAGACAACCACTGCCTTGCTAAATAAGCTGACGGTAAAGGTGATGGACTGGCATGTCAAGTATGCATGTCTCCAGACCTAAACCTAATTGAGCATCTGTGGGGCATCCTCAAATGGAAGGTGGAGGAGACAAGGTCTCTAATATCCACCAGCTCCATGATGTCATCATGCAGAGTGGAAGAGGACTCCAGAGGCAACCTTTGAAGCTCTGGTGAACTCCATGCCCAAGAAGGTTAAGGTAGAGCTGGAAAATAATGGTGGCCACACAAAATATTGACACTTTGGGTCCAATTTGGATATTTTCACTTGTACTCACTTTTTTTGCCACTGGTTTAGACATTAATGGTTGTGTGATGTGTTATGTTGAGGGGACAGCAAATTTACACTGTTATACCAGCTGTACATTCACCACTTTACATTGGAGCAAAGTGTGATTTCTTCAGTGTTGTCACATGAAAAGATATAATCAAATATTTACAGAAATGTGAGGGGTGTAATCGCTTATGTGAGATACTGTATATAGTATACCTACACCTAATTTTGTGACACTAAATGGCTCACCTCAGTGTGTTGAACTATGATGCTAGAGGGCTTCCCAGTGCTGACAAACTCACACAAAGGGGCCCCTTGACATGCGTCCAAATGTGACGACTTGGGAATGAGAACAGGTTGCTATGTGTTTCAGGGCTTAATTAACACCATATATTTAATGATTGTTCTCATAAATTTTAATTCACTGTGACATGTTGGATTTCAGAATATTTGAAACGGCAAAATGGTTGTGGTTCAATTTAAAGCGACTCACTGTTGGAAGGCAGGATGTTAAAGTGGTTTCTGCGTTTTCCAGGTATCACATCAACTCCCTCTGTAAAACAATTGAACAATTACAGCCAATGAGAACACGTTAAATTTGTCAACAAGGTAAAGAATTTCATTTACTGTGCTGTATTGTTGTGTGGCAAACTGCTACACTGCTCAAAAAAGAACATCTCTCTGAACCTCTTAATGACAGCTAATGATTGGTCTATGCTGGTCTAGTCTGGCTAAACAATCAATTATAGTATATTATAGTATGAAGGCTCTTAGGGAGAAGGGTCCTGCGGCAGTTGCAGTTACATTTTGATGTTCATAAATATCAGCATTCATGTATACAGTAAATGTATTTTTAGCAGTTAGACACAATAGTTTTCATAGTTTTTCCTCATTATTTCTGCTTAATAGTTGCTATGTTCCCACTTTAAATCATGACTGTGAGTGTGGTGCATATACTTGTATACTTTTACTTTGGGCACTAAAAAAATCAAATTGGACCCCCTCTCCACAGCTGATGTCATCACATCTCTAGGCCCTAACTTTCCTATCAAAAGCTTTACATGACTCTAACTACAGGCTTGCAACTGTCTTTCTTCTTTTACTTAAATACAAGTACTACCACATTATTTATTGTAGGTTATTTGTACATGCAAGTCTGCATACAGTATGCAGTTCACTATTTGATGCAAGTAGGGATGGGGATCGATACCAGGTTTTAAAAGGACCCAGTTGCAAAATTTCTTAAAACCTGAAAATCAATAAGGTCAGAGCTTATTGATACTGCTACCGCGACTAGCGGGTCCTACAATGTGCCTCGAGCGTCAAATAAAACAAAATTTACGGGCTTTGCCACTGGGCGAACAAAGATATCACCCCTCTCCATCCCAACCCTAGATGGAGTGTGTATTCAGTCTGTTGACAGTTACAAATATCAATATACAATAATTTAAGGTAAACTTCCAAATTATTTAAACAGGATATCTTTAACTTTTCAAAGCTGTCATGATCTCAGGTCACATAACTGGCAACAGTTCAAAGTGCCTGCTATCAGAACAGAGGTTGGAAAGCTAAACCTTTTCTATTATGGCCCCTGGTCTTGAAATGATGTGCAGACCAAGCTCAAACTTCAATCCCTCTTCTCTCTAAATGGCTTTAAACATTAGAATAAAGGAGGTGGTCACTTCTAAGTGCAGCTGCTTTGCCAATTCTATTACCACTCGCCTCCTTTTTAAATCTATGATCTAATACTGTTGTTTACTACGTAGAGTATTGTGTAATACCTAAATGTTTGTGTTGTTGTGTTGTGTCTAAGTGTTGTACATATGTTGCTGTGGAGACTTGTTTTGCTTTGGGTTTCCTGTTGCACCTAATGATGTTGCTGTGATTGGTTTCTTATTGTTGCTTGGTTATGTTTCATCCTGCCTATCCTCCCTAATGGTTCTTTATTTGATTTCGTCCACATCCTCTAACTCCCCCTTGTGGACACACACTAGTACTCCCACCTATAATCCTTTCTATGCGACAGTGGTGGATCAGCACACAGCCGTTTTAGGGTCTTGTTCTATAAGAAGCATCTCAAGTGTAACCAAATTCTCTGTAATGATTTCTCCACTTTTTAAGTGCTCATGCTGAAACAAGGTGGCCCTATCCCGACCATATTGGCTGTTGTCTATCATCCCCCCAGTCCTACCACTCCTTTCCTGAGGGAGTTTACTGATATTTAAAAAAAAATTTTATCAAGTCTAGCTTTAAATTATGACAGAATTGTTCTCTGCGGTGATTTTAATATGCATATTGATGTGTCCTCTAATGCCCTTGCAAATGACTTTTTAAGTATTACAAATTCTCTTAATTGTCAGCAACATGTATCTGGTCTGACCCACCACCATGGCCACACTCTCGACCTTGTGCTCACACTGGGACTCAATTTACCCTCCTTACTGTGAAATGCTGACAGCTAACACAGTCAAACCCCAGTCAAAGTCTGGCTGCGGACTGTAGCTCAGGGGGCGTGGTGTGAGCGAGGGGGGGCGAGGGTTAGCTTAGGGGTTATAAAGTAATGGCGCAGCAGAAGCAACAGGTAATCACAGCTCAGTGCAGCAAAAGATGATCTTATGATGTTAATGGACAAATAAGTATTTTTTTAAAATAAAAGTTATTCATTTCACCTTTTTTAATCTTATAATTCTTAGTTTTATATTTTTATTGAAATTTGTTACCTAAATTTGTTATTATTCTGTTTTCTTTTAAATCTTATTTTATTGTATTGTGGTATTTTATTCTGTTTTATTCATTTTATAGGTAACATTTGTGGACATCCTCGATGTACCAGTCATGCTGGTTGTCTTTGGTTTTCTATTTGTGGCTGCTTACTATGACAACATGCAATGAGACTGTTAATATCCAGCTTCGACTGGTGTGGAAATATGCATATCAAGATTTTTTAGAGCTTTAAAAATGTTTATGTATATGTAATATTAATGGAAGTTAATATTAAAATACTGTGTTAATAGTACTTTTGAAAAGAAAAAAATAATATTGCACCACTTAGTACACTACACTTTTCGTCTGCTGAAGCCATCCTGTTGTTGATTACACTTCCCTGTGTATTTGTATAATATTGCGTTGTAAATAAAGATTTTTTTCTACGGGCTTCTGTCAACTCAGAACTACAATGTCCACACATGCCTGGTACAAATTGGGTGGGAATAAGTATGCACATGTGCAGAACAGCCCATACAAAAGAGGGCGGCGGCTACAGCCAATTATTACAGGCTGTACCACAAGGGGGCGTGGTTTGAGCATGAGCGGTGCTACAGTCAGCAGCCGGACCTTATTGGGAAATTCTGTATTCAAAATAACTCAACTAACAAATCGCTCCAAATTGACTGTGATACAAATTATTTAGTTAATTTATTTCCTTCTTTATGCTTGTCCACCTTAGATTTCATAGCTCCCCTGAAAGCTAGACCAAACACAAAATCTGCGCAGCAGCCTTGGCTAAATGACACTATTAAACACTGTAGATGGCAACGTAGAAAAGCCGAGCGCAGATGGAAGAAATCTGGTCCCCAAGTACTTCACAGCTATGAAAGAGCTTTTAATCTGCTATAATACAATGATGAAAGACTTTAGAACACTGTAATCTCTAATCTTATCACTACCAACAAGCACAATAATAGATTTATCTTTAACACTGCTGATCTCTTAGTAAAGGGCCACAAAATACTGTTTTAGTATTGTTGCCTTAGTGAAGCACTTTGTAACATGGATTTCGAAAAATGCTCTATGACGATTATTACCAGGTATTATTTGTATTTTGATGATCTGACATAAAACAGTAAATATATATTTGTCAGTGTCTCACAGAAAGTATTGAAAACAATCAAACAGGAAATGAGAAATACCTGGACTTATTGTTTCAGATCACAGAAAAGACAGAAAAGAAAATTATCACATTTCTTGATACCTGCATATTTAGGCTGAACACATTTTCCTGAAGTCACCGTTATTTATATTTAACCAACCGCGTGAACAAGCGTGTTTATGTCAGTGAACGTAGGAATATAAGTGTTAGTCAAGTTCACTCACCTGCTGAAAGTCTTGTCTGTCTGCACACCAAGAGGATTACAGTCAAACTTAAGAAGGTTCAAGATAAAAAGCAAGACGTCAGAGCAGGATCACATGATCAGATGTTCGAAATATTTCAGAAAGGACAAAAGAAATGTTTTAACATGTGAATTACTCAAAGAAACTGTATTTAATATGAACGTAACCCTCGTTTGACTATTACAAATAATCAAAGTAGCTACATTTAGCTGACATTTTTATTTCTTTGATGTAACTTTTATTCACACAGAATGTTTTCTTTGTATTTAATCCTGAAATATCTGAATTGGGTGCAGCCTGAAAAACATGTCAGGTTAAATACCTACAAGTATGTACATCTCTCATCAAACTGTGACGGTCTTTCATCAGCTCAGCAGAAAGACTCAAAAACATTTCCATGAAACTTTAGCAGACTGAGACGAGAAAGACTCACATCAAAATGTCACTGTCGTGAAAGGGCCTTGCCACCACCTCTGGCCCCTTTTTTTCGCACTGTTAACAAGTTTTGAGAATATGGATGACAGTTTAAAGAAATGTGTCCTACCAATTATGAAAAACCAGTACAGACGTAGTAAGTTTGGACCAACAGCATTCTCAGTTAGAGCCTCCCGCTTCTGCAACAGTTTACCTACTGAAGTGAGAGAATGCAATATTTACCTAACTCTAAAACATAAACTTAGGGAATGGCTAAAGACAAATCAGACTTGCAGCCACTAGTAAACCAACCAGCACTTTTACATAATTCTGTCACTTTTGTCATTCTTTTTTAAAAAATCATTTAATGAAAAGGTGAAACACTGGCTGAAACAAAATTAAATCTGTGATACTGATCATGTTCTTGTGCAGACGCACTTGTGAATGGAGGTGTAACAGATACAGAAACAGACACACACACAGATTTATATGTATACATATTTGTAATGTGCTTACTTTTTCTTCTGACTGATGTGTTTTGTTATTGTTTGTTTGTTTCTGTTTTCTTGGTAATGGTGCTGTGTGAAGCCTAACCAGGTTAGCTTCAGCTAGAAACCCTATATGCAACATTTATGTTCAAGTTACTGTAACCTGTTACAGTGGGTCTCTTCTGCATTGTTCCTGACAAATAAACAATAAAATAAAGATAATAAATAAAAAGAAATGCATATCCTGCATTTCTGAAGTAACCAGACTGAAATATTTAGAAAATCTTAGCAGAATATTTCCATAAATTTTATTTTTACATAAACTGGAAACAAGTAATAAGTATTTACAATTTACAGTACAGTTTATAAGTATTATAGCACTGACATAAATCAGACAGTTTTTTGTTTCAACTTTTTTGTCAATTACAAAAAAATACTGTGAAGGGCACTGAAGCAAATGTCAGCATTTC
Source organism: Lepomis macrochirus (assembly GCA_024633595.2). Classification (NCBI taxonomy): domain Eukaryota; kingdom Metazoa; phylum Chordata; class Actinopteri; order Centrarchiformes; family Centrarchidae; genus Lepomis; species Lepomis macrochirus. Next base: position 33,262,619 of record JALXJV020000005.1, read on the forward strand.
TGATTTCTTCTTGTTACATATATTTTAGTGCCGTCAATACAGTGAAAATAGGTTATTCTTCTTCTATAATTAAATACTGATTTATGTGAAAAACAATTCAAACTTAAAAGATAAAAATCATCTATGTGCATCATTTGTGTAACACTCCCTGTTGTTAGTCTTTTTTAGGTTATTATGAGTGAAGGTGTTTGCTTTTTGAGAGAGAATCGTTTCCAGTGTTTGCTTGAATGCGTTTAGTTTGAGACATACAGTATATCAGGAAAAGGTAAGGAGGAGAAAATGTTTTGGTCAAGATGCATGTTGGTGATGCAGCCTGGATGAAGCGTTTTGAAAAAGTGGTGTCAGTATTGACTAATGCATGTTAGTAATTGAACAGTAACTGAAATTATAAATTATATATAAAGCAGTAGTAGATAATTAATGCATGTGGATGATGCGCGTAACGTGCACGTGAATTCATTTTTAATTTAAGAGCTCTCCAGGCACAGAGCCACACCATTGCGTGCTATAGACTCCTTTTGAAGCACTCATATATTTACAGACTTTGTTTCTGAAGTAATTCCAGTCTTTGGCTGAAAAACTAAAGGGCCTTGTGCTTTCACAAAGAAAAATTTCATCAAGCTCTCTTGTATAAAGATTATCTGTTCCGTGCTCAAACAAGAATCCTGACATTCTAAAATCTTCCTCTGCCCATTCAAACTGAGGCGCTCAAGCCTTTCGGTCCAGAAAATCAGCCAATGTTGGGGGAGTCTTCTCTCTTCTTCTTTCAGGATCTATAATTATAGGTCATTTTGGAGTCATTAATCCCAATTAATTACATGTGACGTCCAGATTCAGTCAAAAATCGTTCAGTCACACTATTCCACGCTCCACCTTCACCTCTTGGTGAAGACAGGTATGAGACCCCACCACCGCTAACAGAGGATAAGGCCGTGCCTCTAATACAAGCGTCCAATTCCCCATGTCCTTGTTGTTCAACCTCACTATGACCCTTAATCTCTTGTTTTTTAATTAATATTTTTTTATTTATTCATTTTATTAATCAAAAATGTATTACATGTATTACATGCTCGACTGTTCACATGCACGTGCATTGCCACCCTTTATTTACTACTCAAAGCTCCTACTTTTACGTCAAAATCTATATTGAAACAGCTAATAAGAATTTCTGATTGAACTTATCATTGAAACATTGAGAAATAGCTGATTTACTGTAATTTGGGTAAAACAGAGACATAGGCAGATGTTGAAGTTCTTTACATTAATTACATACAGAATAAAGTAAAAAGGGGACTCTCTGGTTGCATTTATCCAGTGTTGATACAAAACAACACAGAAGAGGAGAGAAAGAAAGAAGAGTCTGAACAAGGTAGAAGAATAGTTGGGCCAGGGAGAGGAGTAGTTGAGTGTTTCTCTCCAGGGGCAAACTGTGAGATCACATTAGATGTGATGTGGATGAGAACATCTGGCTAAATGCTGAAGAACACATGGGTTAGGACATGACTGTGCATTTTAGTTTCTTTCCCTTCTGTGCATTTTTTATGTTTCAGTGTAATTGTGTATTTATATGTACATTTACTCATTTGGCAGATGCTTTTATCCAAAGCGACTTTACATTTTAAAACTCTTAGAGATCTACCAGTGATAATACTAGTAAGAGCTGCAATAAAATAATAAATAAATGCCCCTGCTCTGATACCATGTGGTAGCTTGTTCCACCATTAAGGTGTCACAGATGAGTCTGAGATTGCTTTGTACTTAGTGATGGCAGAGCAACACGGCGTTTGTTGGAGGATCCCAGTGGCCCAGGAGGGAGGTAAACATTTTTGACAGTATTTTTACTCACGTTGAACCAAAAGCCACATAGGTTAGATCATTTGTTGATCACTAGCTGCAATTTCATGTTAGATACAGACAGCTGCTCTACAAAACGGCAGCTTTGGAAAAAGTTTTGTACCCTGCACTGTGAGTGTTAAACTCACAGACAAACTAATAATTTTTCACTTTTATGTAATGTTATGATATGTGTATATTGTCCATATGTATATGTGTATATTGTCCATATATGTCGATATATATGTGTGTACTATGCGTAGTTTGTGTTTAGAATTCATATTGAAGTTGCTCTTGTACAGACTGTGAAAACAAATTTCCTCCACTGAGGACAATAAAGAATGAATCTTAATAAATTAATAAAGCTTTTACTTCTGTAATTATGTGAATTACATTTTTTTCTACCGTATATTCTATAACTTTAACTTAGTTAAATTAACTTTAACACTGTTTAAGTTAACTTTAACATAGTTTGTTGTCAAAAATGTGTACGTTCCACCCCTCAAGCCAAAAATGTAGGGTGGTTTACAGTAAAAGCAAACAGAATTACAAAAAACAATGGATTTCACATTGTCTGCTGTCACATGTCTACACTGTCTGCGGAAACATGAAGTAATGCTGTTTTTGTAATGCCATCCGCCGTTTGCATTTAGGAAGCCGTGCTATGACTGACTGATCTGTTCCTCATGAAAAGAAAATATGCTAGTTTTGACAGAATGATTTGGTGAGTAATGTCTGCTGCGTTTTGATAGTTTACGTGCAAAGAGAATGTTTTCAAAAATGTAGATAATGTGTTTAACCCTTGTGCCCTCCTCAAAATTCGCACCGTCTGGACACCTTCGTGGCAAAAGTGTACATTCACAAATAAACTACTATAAAATCATTCAACATCAATATTTTTTTCTGCTTTTTTTTCATAAATCACTTATTTTTCCCCTGCTCAAAACTACCAAACGTTTAAACATTTTCAGGATTTTAACTCTTTAAATGCCAGTTTATTTATTTGAACACAAAAAATTAATTGTTTTCCATAAAATAAATAGCAACTGTATATGCACAAAAACTGCTATAAAATCATTATACATCTTTTTTTTTTTGCTTTTTTTCCATAAATCACTTAAGCAACTTCTCCCCTGCTCAAAAATACCACACATTTAATAATTTGCATGATTTTAACCCTTTCAATGCCAGTGTAATCCTACTTTGAATTGTTAATTATTTAATTTAATAAAAAAAAGTGGATTATTTTCCATGAAATAAACAGCAGGGGGGGTGGGTCTTTGGTGGTGATTAGAGTCTTGGATATGTCAAAGATTTGCAACAAAATTGATTAGATTGCATTAGTATTTTTTATGTAGTGTCAAATACTCCCTCTGGACACCTTTGTGGCAAAAATATACATACACAATCAAACTGCTATAAAATCATTATACATAAATATTTTTTTCTGCTTTTTTTTTCATAAATCACTTAAACAACTTCTCTCCTGCTCAAAAATACAGTCTTTTCCCATTGTAGGCCGATTATTGTCTTTTTGCCAGACATCTTAATGCTGTTTAACTGTAACCTCTTTACACTGGCACACTGTATGTTGTAGAACAGATTTTAAGGTTTTACTGATTACTTTTAAGGCTCCTCATGTCTTCTCTCCTGTTGTATCTCTGACTTTTTATATATTTAATTTTTATTCACACAAAAATGTTTTCTTTGTATTAACTGTAATCCTGAAATATCTGAATTGGGTGCAGCCTGAAAAACAACATGTCAGGTTAAATACCTACACGTATGTACATCTCTCATCGCACTGTGACGGTCTTTCATCAGCTCAGCTTAAGAACTCAAAAGCATTTCTATGAAACCTTGACAGACTGAGACGAGGAAGATTCACATCAAAATGTCACTGTTGTGAAAGGGCCTTGCCACCACGTCTGCCCCCTTGTTTTCCACTGTTTCCCCTCCCTGCTGTCTCTGTCTATTATTGTCTGTCATGTGTGGCTGTGAACGTGTCTCTGCGGCAATTTCTCTCCTGGCTGTTGTCCACTGAAAGCTGCTCTCACCTGTAGCTCATTCTACAATCAGCCTCATCAGTGAAATACAACAACTTTTTTGCCACTCCTCATCAGTTTGTCAGTAAACCTTTCGTAGTAACTGCACTGTGGTTGATTTGAGAATCTTTTTGAACAGAACTTAGTCATCACAACCCCTCTTGCCTGGTTGAGGACGCTGCTTGCCTGCCTGTAAATAATTGTTTGCTTGATGACGGAGGCCGTCAAGCCGAGGCCTACCTCGAAGCCCTCTTACCTGTCTGGCTGTTCCCCACACCCCCGGTCCTCTTATTGCTTCTGAAATAAACCTGCTGTGTTCACTGCCTCTGCCTTGTGTCCCCTCGAGTCCTTTTCAGCTCCCCTTAACACGTCACGTTAAAGTGTTTGAACATGAAGCCTGTTGCAAATAATCAAAGTAGCTACATTTAGCTGACATTTTTATTTCTTTGATGTAACTTTAATTCACACAGAATGTTTTCTTCGTATTAAATCTTGAAATATCTGAGTTGGGTGCAGCCTGAAAAACAACATGTCAGGTTAAACACCTACAAGTATGTACATCTCTCATCGAACTGTGACAGTCTTTCATCAGCTCAGCTTAAGAACTCAAAAGCATTTCCATGAAACTTTAGCAGACTGAGACGAGGAAGATTAACAGCAAAATGTCACAGTCTGTGTGACAGGATGTCTGTATAACAAAAATACAAATAAAATGTTACTGTCATTGTCAACAACACTATACACGTGTTATTTTTCTTTCAAACCATCAAATTGCACTGAGATATCAGCTGATTAAAAACAGCAAAAACAAATGTTGGCTGGCAGACAGATGATAAAGTCAGAGTGTGTCCATATTTTACATCATTATAATATTACATTCCTGTCGGACCACCAATGACTTATTTCAAAGGATACAATCAATAACACAACAAACACACAAGAGAGCTGAACATCATCATAAGCAGTGGTTCTCAAACTGGGGGACGAGTCCAGTGGATGTTGAGCAGTCCTAACGATGCATGAATATGATTCAGATGGTGACATAAGCACTGAATCATGTAAGGCTTTCTTCTTTCTTGATAACCTGAATCTTTAATTTATTTCAATTGTCAGAATTATTGAAGATTGATAAAAATTAAATCGACTTTTGTAGGGGGGCGCTTCTGAAGGGGGGGTTAACTGAAAAGGTTTGAGAACCACTGTTTTAGACAACCTGACTAGAATCTGTTATTTCAATTTGTGCAACCCGTTCTCACTCCCAAGGCCTCACATATGGACACATGGTCAAGAGCCAGAGTCGTCAATCTGTGACGTACTGGGGATCCCTTTACCGTCATAATCAGTGGCGGTTCTAGACCAATTTTATTGAGGGGGCCAGACTGGGGCCAGTTATTTTGCCAGAGTGGCACATTCAATCAGAGACAAATGAGACAAAGGCAAAGTTCAAGCTTTCAAAGTGTCCCTTTTAGTATATAATGTAATGTTTTAGTATGTTTCAGTAACTTACAGTTATTTGTTTCAGTAACAGGATCTTTTCAGTAACTTATATATTTATTAAATTACATTACACAAAACATTCCTGTTAGACCAGTAGGCTACTGTTATCACATTTTGTGTATGAAATGTGATCTTTAAATGCAATGCATTATTAAATTGTTAATTATTGATAATAATTTAAAGAGGAGTACAATTTCCAGCAATATCCGAAGGCTGTCCATACAATGGAAACATGGATTACAAGGAAAAAATAGTGTCTACAAGGCTGCATTCAGTTTAATTTTGTCACAATAAGATACATTACTATGATTACTGTGAACCAGGGCTGTTCAATTATTCATTTAATTGGGACGGATTTTAAAACCAGGACACAGAGATGGGCCGGACATTTTCTCAGGAGTTGGGATCATTAAGATTTTATTGACACACTTGTATTGGTAATCCTTATTGGTTCAGTTCTTTACTGATGCTCTCATCAGTCCTATTTATTATTAAATTAAATATATTATTTAAATGTTTTTGTTGTTTCTAGAGCAGCAACAGGATTTACAACTGCAAAGTCACTAATATCTCACTGGAAACAAATTTAACATGTCAGTAAAATAAATATTACATATTCCTGACATCAACATCCTGTGTGAAGTTTAGAAATTATGAACAACTTAGTCCCTCCTGTCCTCCTCCTCCCGCTGCTGCTGCTGGTAGAGGGGAGGGCTGGTTTGTCTGTCACACTTTTAATGGTGTGTGTGTGGTGCATGTCAGAGCAGGTTGAGGACCCAAACGCAGGACACGAAGCCAGCAGGTACAGTTCAAAAGTTTACAAAAAGCGGGCACACTTACTGGTGAGTGGCTGATAAACAAAGTCCGAATTCACAAAGAAATCCAAATCCAAAATCCAAACACGAAGAAACCGGGAACACAAACACCCGGGACGAAGAAAAAGGGAAGACAAACACCCGGGAGGGCAACCCAACAGGCAAATCAGGAGAACAACAGGGTTCAGGAGGTCGCCCGGGAGGACGACCCAACAGGCCATGCAGACCAGAGGGGAAACAGGGTCCAGGGGGCCGGCTGGAAGGCTGACAATGAGGTTGGAGACCCGCTGGAGGCCAAGCAGGTCACCAGCGGCAGCGACTCCTTCCTGGAGGCCGGCGGCGGAGGCAAGATCCCCCTGAAGGACAAGTTGGAGGCCGGCAGCGAAGGCGAATCCTCCCAGGAGGGCGGCGGCGTAGGTCTGGGTCCTACAGTGGCTGAACTGGAGAGAAGGCCAGTGAATGGACAGCGAGACAGAAAACCACTGGCGGGACGGCGAGGCAGAGGTCCACGGGCTCAGATGCTGCAGGGAAGGCTGGGCAGAGGTCCGACGGCTCAGCAGCGAATACTGGTTGTGCCACTGACAGAGGTTCAGGAGCAGGACTCAGCTGGACCATCAGTGGAACTGGTGCTGGTCGGACCACCGACGAGGAACAAGGAACACGAGTCGGCTGGGCCACCAATGGAGTAGGTGCTGGTCTTTTGGAGGCTCACCGACGGGAACCACGTCACCCTCCAGCTGGCCTTGCTGGAGGTGGATCAGGCGTGGAACTAGCCTCCAGGCTAGTAGTCCACAGACTGGCTGCCCGAGCTTCCTTCATACCAAAGAAGGCCAGGAGAGTCATAGTCCCAGAGTCTTTGTTGGGGGGCTTGGGCAGGCAGACGGGTAGGCCAGGCGGGTGGTTAGCCGCAGGAGTGTTTGCAGGCCGGGAATCAGGCAGGGGGCTAGCCGCCGAGGCGCTAGCAGGCCGGGAATCTGACGGGGGGCTAGACGGGCTGGAAACAAAGAGGCTTCCCATCATCAAGCCAGCACGCCAGGAATCGGGCAGAGGGCTAGCCGCTGGAGTGCTAACAGGCCGGGGCTCAGGCTGTCTGGCGTCGGCTGGCAGCCTGTTAGCTTGTTCCGGGCTAACAGGCTGAAACGCCAATGAGGAAGTTGTTGCCTGGGGAGTTGAGATGTGGAAGAGGTTAATGATCCACTCAGGAATCAAGCTTCTCAGTTCAGGCTTGGAATCAACCTTTTCCTGAGCCAAAGTCACGATAGCTTGCTTATGTCCCTCGTGAGTTGCCTTCCTCCACATTTTATCTAGCTCCAAAAGATCCAAGCACAAGTCCTCAAGTTCTTCGGACATAGTGTCTGCTAGGTCCATAGGTGGTTGGGTCATTCTGTCACACTTTTAATGGTGTGTGTGTGTGGTGCAGGTCAGAGCAGGTTGAAGACCAAATGCAGGACATGAAGCCGGCAGGTACAGTTCAAAAGTTTTTTAACAAACAAAAAGCGAGCACACTTACTGGTGAGTGGCTGATAACAAAGTCCAAAAACAAAGTCCAAATCCACTAGCACTGTAATCTCAAGTGTTTCTGAGATTTTCATACCAACATCAAAATGCATATAAGTAAAGTATTAATCTCAACAAAACATTTGGACTGTTTACTGTTTTACTAAAATGCATAACACATTTTGCAGTTTCTGTTAAAAAATGTGTATATTTTTATTTGTTTGCATTTTCTCGACTCACCAGAACTTGTTTCTGCGTCAATTTACCAGACTCACTGAGTGCAGAGAGGAGACAGAAGGTGTGTCAGGAAGAAACAAGGAACCTGCTTGGCTTAGAACCACCCTCCTCTTTCAATATGGAGGGTACTGTGGACACTCAGTGATACACTCCAGTAAATCAGACCTATGACCTGCAGTATGACTTAACCCTTTTCTGTCTCACACCAAATGAGCAACATGAATAGTTTGATCCAAGTTTCAGCACCTGAACTTTTAGTTCTAGAAATGCTGAATTCAGTCTAGACTCAGCTAGCAGCCAAGAAAGCCTTGTTCAGCAGTGTGTCAATTGTGAATGACAAACTTCAGGCCAGAAGATAAAAGAATATGATTTATTGAAATATGACAACTGTCTATAGGTGCTGGAACATGACCAGATCTCAACCAACATCCTGGTCACAGTTAGAAATACTGTTCAAAGTACCAAAGGACCTGCTGACAGATCTCCTGTCAGATTCAAACAGAAACAGGTTTTCTCAGGTGAGCCGGATGCTGGATGTTTTACTTCTGGTTATTATATCTGTGCTGATTTGACACAGATCAAATCTGATCTATAGCAAATTTCATAAACAGGTTTGTCTTAACCACTGTGTGTATCAAGATTTTAAATGAGTATGAACATTGACCATCTGCAGCGGTTCAGATTACTCTGAACCGGCAGAGAGGCTTCATGCACCTCCTGCATTTAGAGACAGATTTGTATAAATCATTCATCTCTGACAGCTGATAAAGAGGATGAAGTGTCCTTTCTGGATTTTGGATTTACAGGACTTTTATGTTCAACATGTGCAGTATACATTCAGAGCTTCAGTACAATAGTCCTGCAACTAACTTTATCTGTAAAAATGATTGTGTTGATTCAACTCTGAGGTTATTTCTGATGGTGTAGTTTCACAACAGGGTTAAGATTGCAGTCAGCAGTAATGGTTGAGTCCTATCAGATTCTGTGACTACACCCAAACGACAATGTTTTCCTAACCATAACCAAGTATTTTTGGAACCTAAACCCAACCAAACTGCAACCGCTTCACATCATCAACAAAGCCTCTGGTGCTAACATCCCATTTGGGTCACAGAATCTGATAGGTCACATATTTTGCTGTCAAAAAGGTAAATAGTAATGAGAGGAGCGTAGTGTGTGTAGAGCGATAATCAGAGTTGCTCATAAGTGAAGAAGAAATGGTTCGCGTTTGTGCCGTTCAGAATTGTGGCAACAGAATGCGAAATACAACAACTTAACTACAGCTCGCCGTCTAAAACACTATTTAGGTGAATTTAAACTATGGCTAAGTTGCTAACCGCATCTTGTTGTCATGTAAGAGCCCTGTTCGTGTTGGACAGACATTTTAATTGCATTTTGTGTCTGTTAAGAGGCACAAAGACACTCTTTATGTAAATGCCCCTATAACTGCCGTTTTAGCTACATGGGAGCTCTGGGCATTAGCTGTAGCAGCTCCGTGTTGCAAGCACCAATCCAGTTCGGCGTTTTTTCTATAGACTGTACTCACAAAGGTATAACGATCAAGATTAACTTAAAAATTGCCCGGAGTTCTCCTTAACAACAGTCCACACTGAACTACAGGGAAACACTTTATTCATCTTTTAGAAGCACAAACAAAGAAAGCAAAGATCAAATACAGAACATGGGATTAAAGATTCATCTGAATTCTGATGTCATCAGTTATAAAGCATCCGTTCTTATCTGACATGGAACAAAACAAAGAAACATCAGAGCGTTCATCGTCTATAATGTCATTCTGCATCATTCTGATTTGTCTGATCAGCAGTTTAAATGATCTTCATGCTGTTTAATGTTTCATATTTGCTGTGATATTTGTGATTTGCAGAGAAAACAGGGTGAATGACATCTAAACATTTCATTTCACTTCCATCACAAACATCATGTTCTTTCTCATCTTCAAAAGAAAACAAAGATCATCTCTAATGAGCGAGCAGAGCTTCAGCTGCTGAAGTCTTTCTTTACTGAGCTGCTGTCTGTTTTTATCAGCAAATAATTACACAAACTATTAGGACAAAAGAAAATAAAACACACAGCAAAAAGGCAATTATTCCCAACAAAAGAGTTTTAACAGAAGAAACAGAAGATTTTCTACAGACTGAAAAGGTGCAGGCTGAAACAGCAGCTCACTGTGCCCACCCTTTTTACAATCCTCAACTTATTAGAGGTGAAACAGTCAAACCAAATGACACTATCTCTAATATATAATATATAAACCTTATAGAAAACACCATGAAACAGAGAAGACCCTGAATGTTACAGAGGAAACAATTATTTTCATTAAAATAGAGCAGAAGTTTAAAACAAATGACAGAGTCAGTTATTTAGATATTAAAAGCCTGATTGATCCCTGCAGACAGACTGATCCAGAAATCTCTCAGACTCCACACTGGAGTTGACCCACAGAGAGAGATCAGCTAAAAATGTGCTAATCACTGATATATCTGTATAGATCTGTCAATATTGTATCTAGGTAGGTAGGTTTATTGGTACAATACGAGTTTTGTAACTCCTTAATGCCACATAGCAGACAACATACACTAATAACGAATCAATTATGAAAAATGGTAACAGAAGTAAACTATCATCAACAGAGAAGTGCTGAGCATGAATTACAGTTTAAGAGTCTGATAGCTTAGGGGAAAAGCTGTTCGGCAGTCTGGTGGTGCAGCAGCTGAAATTTCTATATCTCTTCCCAGAAGGCAGCAGGGGGAACAGGCTGTGGCTGGGTGGGTACTGTCCTTTAGTATCCTTTGGGCTTTGCGTAGTCACCTCACCTCGGGAGATGGGTACCAATGAAGAACCACCATTGAGTTATACTTTTGTTTTTTAAAAATGAAACAATATTGTTATCAGACTTTCTTTTCTCTCAAAAATGGAATCATATCAGCCTCACAGTCCAGTTTCACTTTGACTATAAAGCCTTCAATCTTTGGCCGAGTGATTTTCTGCATCATTCAAGTTGTTGTCTGTCAGTTGAATATCTGAAAAACAACTGAATTTTTGATTGATTCAACATGAAGAGTTGATGAGAACAAATATTTAGTTTTCTGATCATCACAGCAGTTTGGAAAATAGTTACTACTAATACTTTGACAGATGTTTGTTTAATTTACTGTATTCTGTATTAACAGCCAGTTTTACAGTCTGACTTGTTTAGATATTTTCTATATACACACATTGATTACATAAAAATAAACCAGATGTACTGATAAGTACTTAGCAGACTCTGTCTTTCCCATTTAGGACACCTGAGAGTCCATTGCTGTCTCTTACACCATGGCTACTCACTAATGTTTCAAGGAGTCAGCATAGAGAAGGACTAGGACACATTTCGTCTTTCCCAGACGAGTTTCTAAGATCTAAGACAAAACACCCAAATTGTGCTTGATCAACAACAGATGAAATAACTTCAGCTGTTCTTATCCCTTCACTCCTGGTTTCATTGGTAAGCCACTATAAAATGACAATTACCAACAAAAACTTAAAACATAAAGTAACATTTGCATTACAAACAATTTGCAAAGTTTTTACCAAATTTTAAGAAAACTCCCTTCGTCATCATGCATCATGGGAATTTTGAGGGACTGACGTAGCCTGTGTATAGCGTAAACATTCTGATATTTTGTCTTAGCCGCTTTCATAAAGAGATCCCACAGTGAACGCGGAAAGAATATCCTGCAACCTTGTGTGCTTTCACACTGCGATCCAGCTTTCAGGAACCAGGAGCATAGATATTTAACCGTTGCCAGCTGTGGCTTTTCACAGAGACATCGCTCAGTCTATGTTACCACCAACATTCCCGGCTCAGAGGAGGATCAATTCAGACCCCCGGTTAACAGTTGAGTGGGTGACGGAGTGAACGAGGTGTGCTCTTTTCGTTAATTGTTTTGACCCATGCAGTCCTGCCATGTTTGCCACCATAAGGGAGAAGAGGATGAAAATTTAAAAAGGGCCCATGGTTGAGTTTTGTTTGGATTATTTGTTCTGGAGGATCATTAGGTGAACCAAACAAATAGACAGAGCAGGGCCTTCTCAGCGGATACAACATTTGGTAAGAAAAAATTGTCTTTACTAATTAATATTTTACTTAAGAAGAAGTTACTCAGAATGTTAGATAAATCTGTTGTTTTACTTTGAGTTTACTGGATCTCAGCACCTGTAGCCTCTTCACGGCTCCTTGCCTTGTTATATATATTGTTATATACCTTGAGATTCTCGGGCAGAAGTCTGCTGTCTGTTCCAGAGTCTCGACTGAAAACTAAAGGGGACAGAGCGTTTGCTGTCAGGGCCCGGAGGTTCTGCAACAGCCTGCCCGAGGAAGCCAGGTCAGCTGACTCAGTGAACTCTTTTAAACGTACTTTTATAGGAGAGCCTTTCCAGATCTTGCTTGACTTTATTTTATCCCTTTTATTTTATTTCATTTTACTTATTTTATATTTATCTTAAAAGTGTATTTTAGTCTTTTCAATGTTTTCTAGCTTTTATCTTGTATTACTTTTGTATTATTGTTTTTTGGGTATTATTGTCTTTAGACTTCCACTTTGTAACTTGTTTTTGAAAAGTGCTCTACAAATAAATATTATTATTGTTATTATTTTTGTTGTCTTTGGTGCTGAAACATTTAACCTTAAATAAAAGCTTTTTTATTGGTTCTTCAATACAAAGTTTTCTGCATCTTTCCTTTGTATTTTATTTGACACAGGCTTCTTTTGCTCAAGAAGTGACACACTTTAACATATGGATTTATCAGCTATTTCTTATACTGAAATATATATTTAAATTAGTTGTTATTAGTGCTTAACTGAACTGAAATAGCTGGTCTGAGATAAGGGTCCACCAATCAAAATAACTTTTCATAAAAATTAATCCAAGTTGAGAATCCTGTCAAGTGAAGTCCATGGCTCTCTGTGTGCTAACTTACGCCACACTTTTCTCATCCTGCAGCCTGTTGCTGTTTTCGTTACGTTGCTACCTTCAAAATAAAAGCGCATAACTACACCAAATAAATGACGTGTATTTGATATTATTGGGGATAATTTTTATTCATGTAATATTCTGTTTAAAATGAATAAACTGTTTAGTTAAATTAAAGGCCTGTCCCATGTGGACGCCTGTCCTAAATAAAGGCAGGGTCAATTCATTGATTTTATCAAATAAAAGCCTGGGCTTACATCAGTACCTGTTGCTATGGTTACCTGCAGTTTAATATTTTAGGCTGGTGATTAAGATACCTGACAGCCAATGACAAGTATTTCTGTGGCCACGGTGTGCATCACAGTGTAGTCCACTACAAAATATTACAACTAATTTATTGTTACTATATTGATGAAATCTCTGTTTCTTTACAGTTTCAGTTAGTGAAACCAAATGAAAACTGAAAAAAAGGAAAAACATCTGAAACTGCTCTGTTGATGAGGCATTTACATGAAACAAATCTTCATAAAATAGGACAGCTTGTTGTTTCGATGTCTTGTACAAGTTCCTGTATCAGGTCACTTAGTTGTTTTTCATGTTTGTCCTGCAGATTGTTAATTTCCCCATCATATTTTACATTCGCCATTTCATTTTCATGTTTTTTCAATAAGTCATTGATTTTTTTCTGATTTGTTTTGTTTTTGGTCACACATTTCACTATGTCACAAATTTCACGTTGATGTTTTTTCTTAAATTGTTGCTTCTGAGCTGCAAACTCAATTCTGTATTTCTCTTTGAAATCATTAAACTCTTCAGCTTTCTGTCTGGCCTCCTCTTCATGTGTCTTCTTCAGATTCTCCATTTTCTTCTTATAGTTTGCCTCGATGTATTTTCTCTCTTTTTCCTCTTGTTCTCTTCTGATTCTGTCCTCTTCCTTTCTTTTCTTTTCATCATTATCTCTTTCCTGTTCATATTCTTTTTGAAGCTTTCTAAGTCTTCTTTGTTCCTCCTGTCGTCTCTGTTTGTTTTCTTCATATTGTTTTTCCCACCATTCTTTTTGTTCGTTCTCATATTTCTCTCGTTCTTTTCTCATCTCTTCTCTGCTCTCCTTCAGCTTTCTGTCAATGGTTTCCTTTGATTCTGACTCTGATCTTATTTTTTGCTCCAAAGCTTCAACTTTTCGTTCCCACTCCTGTCGTTTAATTTCTTCGTTTTGTTTTCTCTTCCTGTCTTCTTCTTCTCTCATTTGCTGTTCTTTCTTTCTCTCCTCACATTCCTTCTTTATGTTTTCCTCTTTTTCTAGAAGTTTTTTTTCTCTCAGTTTCCTCTCCTTTTCAATTTCTGCTCTCTGTTCTTCCATTCTTCTTTGAACCTCTTCCATTTCTCCCTCATGTTTTCTTTGAAGCTCCTCCCTCTCTCTCTTCATCTCTTCTTCCTTCTCCTTCAGGATTCTCTCCATTTCTTTCTTTATAGCTGCGTCGGCCTCTTGCAGCATCTCATTGGTGTAGCAGCTGCCTCCATTTTCCTTCACCATGGTTTCAATCTTGGTTATCAGCTCACTGACTTGTGTGTGGTTTTGTTTATCATAGTTATTAAACACATGGTATCTTCCTCCACAGTCAGAGATCAGCTTCTTAAAGGAATCATCACAGTCCTGTTCAATGTATTCTTCAATGGTCTTCTCCTCATCCTCCAGTTTATCTCCTCCAGTTAAAAGAACAATGGTGAACTTTTCAGAATTCTTCCCAAAGCCTTCCTTAATGAGTTTTAATGTCTCCTTCTCCTCTGGTGTAAATCTTCCAATTTGTACCACCAACAGGAAGACATGTGGTCCTGGAGCCAGAAGACTGATGCATTTCACCATCTCATCATTAACCTCTTCATGGGACAAACTATTGTCAAACAGACCAGGAGTGTCGAGCACAACGACCGGACGACCGTCCACTTCACTCTGTGCTTTTTCACAAAGTTTGGTGACTGATGTTTGACTTGATTTGGCTTCAAACTCCTTTGTTCCTAGAATGGTGTTTCCTGAAGAGCTCTTTCCACTTCCAGTCTTCCCTATCAGCACAATCCTGAGACTCTCTGGGCTCTGCTCCTCATCATCACCTGCAACATCAAAAGACCTGAGTAGTTTAAATATTCACAGCTGCTACAGTGAAGGTTCAAGATTGTAAAATACAACATGGTCCAGGACACAGGAAAAAAATTCTTCAAAGTACTTACAAGTGATCTTGTTCTTCTTCAGCTTCTCATGTTGTATGACCTTTTCCATTTGTGCACGTGCAAATGTTACAGTTGTATAACAGGATAGTTTATTTTTAGATTGATTCATCTTTCCCACCATGTCCAGCAGCTCTGGGATCTGCTGCTTGTCCTTGATGTTGAGAACAACATATCTTCCTCCACAGCTCTGACAGAACTCCTGGATGTCCTTGTCTTCCTTTAGAAAGTTAACAACAGCTGGAGCTGCAGGATCTGACTCCACAGTGAACAGAATCATGGTGAAGTCATCGACTCGAGAGCTGAATGTGTTCTGGATGGTCTCTAACTCTCCCTTGTCTTCATCAGTGAGGGGACCCACAGGTAGGACCAGGATGAAGGCATGGACGCCCTCAGGATCACAGAGGGCGATACACCTGAGTGATTCCTCCATCACTGCCTCCTGAGGTTTTCCATACAAGGCAGGCAGCTCCACCAGGGAAACCCAACGTCCACACACCTCTCCCTGATGTTTAACACACTCTGATGAGACGGAGACTGAATGAAACTCTGTCTGAGCTAAAATGGCCTTGGCTGCTGATGTCTTCCCTGCTCCTCTCCTCCCACACAGAACCAGGTTTAAAGCTGGTTTGATGTCTTCAGACTTTGGTCTGATGGTCTCTCCAGTGAAGGTGAGGAAGGTTCCTTTGTTTTCAAGCACAATGTTCTCAATCTTCTGCATCAGCTGTCCGTGGTCTTCTTCCAAAAATCTGTAGTGTCTTCCTCCACAGTCTTTAAGCAGCTGGCTGACAGAGTCACTTGTTCCATCATGTGTGCTGATGACCATTGAGTGTTTAAAAGCATCTTGACCAAACAAACTCAGGATGAACTTCAGTGTTTGTCTGTTCTCCTCAGTGAAATCAGAAGGCTTCACTAACAGCAGCAGAACATTTGGTCCAGGAGGACAAAGATCCACACAGCTCTTCACCTCTCTTCTCAGCTTCTCCTCAGTCAAACTAAAGATGTCTGGAGTTTTCACTACTGTTAATGGTTTTCCTCTCCACTCTCCACAGGTGGCTACACATTTCCTGGTTGGGGATGTTTTTTGGCAATTAAAACCTTGATCCCTTATGATGAAGTTACCAAGTTTTGTCTGTTTAGCATCACTTTTTCCCAGCAGCACAATCCTGGATCCAGATGCTGTAACACAACCGAGAGAAAGTCTTATGTGGTGCTAAAACAGGTGTCCTGTTTGCTCTTTTGTAAATATGAGTTAAAAGCCTTGCAGCAGAGTTCTGAACAGCCTAGAGACGGTTAAGCTCCTTCTTTCTCAAACAAGTAAAAAGACTGTTACAGTAATCTAAATGAGAGGAAATAAAACCATGGATGATCATCTCCAACTCACCCTTTGACATCAGTGTTCTTAATTTGAAAATATTTCTTAGTTGGAAGAAACAGGTGTTTTTAATTCAGCAATGTCCTTGGAATACCACACTAAACAACTAGTCAGAAACAAAGCTCCTGAGGCTCGGCTGGACAGACGAGCCTAAGTCATTAATATGCTATTTAATCTGAGGGATTCTACTTTCAGGGGCGTTAATCAGTGTTTCTATTTTCTCTGAGTTCAGAAGCAGGAAGTTGTTACATAACCACTGTTTAACACTGGTCAAGCAGTTAATTAAAGAAGACAATTTGTGGAACTCAGTTTCCTTAAACAAGCAGTACAGTTGAAGAAGTTGAAGTAAGATATGTCACTGCATTGACTAATTACCTGTCCAAGATGAAATATATACAAAAGGAACAGAATGGGTCAGACAGAACCCTGAGGTACCCCAACATGTTCTCATCTCTGCGTTATATCTGACGCTTTCATCCGGAGTGACAAAGCGTAAGGATTTTATGCTAAGGGTACCCTTCCGCGTCCGTATGAAACACCCCCGTTTCCTACGTTGCAGCAACACAAGGGAGGCTAAGGTTTAGGCAGTAACATTTCGGATGGTTGTGGTTAGAGTAGGGGCTGTCAACACCTTTATCACGAATGGTCTGAACCGGACGCCCCAGTCTCATACAGACACTTCCTAAAAAGTACCTTTTGCCTAAAATACCTACGCTTTGTCACTCTTTCTCAAATCGTCGGTATATGACACCCTGTTATGAGAACAGGCTGGGTACCCACCCCGACAACCAGATATATATAAACTAAAACTTCTACCATCCCAACCAGATTTATCATAATATTATGACAAACAGTATCAAAAGCAGATGAAAGGGCCAACTAAAACTGTCTATTCCTTAGAGTCAGTTGACATCAGAATGTCACTAGAAACTTTAAGTAAGGGCCTGTGTCCACCAAAGCGTTTTTTGCCAGCGGAAAAGCCACCTGCTGTTCTGAAAACGCCTAGCTGCAAGCACTAGGGTGCGTTTTGGAGGCTCACTGTTTTTTTTCGAGAAGCTGTGGTTGCTATGACATAATTTCCGTGGAGACGATGTGCTGCAAGTAGAGTAGCCTACTTAATTTACTGAATGTGAAAATGTCACCACAAAGTACGTAGGCCTACTTGCTCTGCATGAAAAGAAGGCTGAAACATGAGAGTACAGACTGTCCGTACGTGTGTTCATGAGATTTTGCGGCCGAGGAAACACCTCGGCGAGTGGGCACATGATTTCGTTCAAGATCGGATGTACTCGGTGCGGTGTTTGTCCCGCCCCTCCTGCACCGTGATTGGACGGCTGGGTAAAAAGTAACAGTGACGAGTGCAGCGTTTTCCCCAAAGTTGAACATTTTTCAACTCTCGGCGACCTGAGAAAAACGCTCGGCGCTCAGCGCTCGGCGTGGAAAAGATGCTCAGCACCTCGTCACGCTCCTGCAGTTTTTAGCAGCATGGAAATACGCGGCGCTCCCATTGGAATGAATTGAAAAAAGACACTGGCATCAGAAAAAAACGCTTTACAGAAACCAGACTGGAATTTGTTAAACAGCTTGTGATTCTCTACGAAAAGGGTTAGTTTCTCTGCTACAACTTTTTCTAGAATTTTTGACATGAATGGAGGTTTGGATATTGGCCTGTAGCTCTTAGGTTGTAATGCACCCAAACTGGGCTTTTTAAGTACAGGCGTAACAACAGCATGTTTAAGAAAAACTAGGAACAACACCAGTTAGAAGTATTAAGCAACTCTACAATACAGGGGCCAATAGAACATCTTCAATGTAGCATAGCCCTGGCAAAGTCTATACCCAAACAGTATGACCTTCTTGTTCTTAAAATGAAACTATCAAACAGCTATTCTTTATCTGTGGCTGGTTGCTAGCAAAGCTCTTGCGCTATTCACTAGGTCTGAGTTGATCAGACTAAGCAAAACAATTACTACTTACATTGGCATGAAGTGGTACTTTCCATCCTGGATGTCAACTCTGTAAAAAACCAAAAAAACCCAACAACAATCAATCAATCAATTATTTGAACAATATTTCAATATAATGGTAGGCCTATGATGATTAGTGATAATTAACAAAATTCACATCATATGTAAGAATGTTTACGGAATTTTCAGAAACACCTCGGGTTACGTATGTAACCCTTGTTTCCCGAGAAGGGGAATGAGACATGGACCCTGCCAAACTGGACAGAAACTTAGGGACATAGCCCGGACAAGGGTGCAGGATTGCTTTGACCCTCCCTGGGGCAAACTCCAGGCATTGAGGAGAAACCAAAAGAGATGTAGATCCCCCACCCTCCTCAGAGAGGTGACAGCGAGGAGACAGGCCATCTTAAGGGTCAGGTGCTTGGCCTCAGTCGACTCCAGGGGTTCGAAGGGGGCCCCAGCCAACGCTTTGAGAACTACGGCCAGGTCCCAAGTGGGAACCCTGGAACGAGTCATGGGTCTCATCCTCTGGGCTCCACGGAGGAAGCACACGACCAGTGGAAGCCTACCCAAAGGCCCATCCCTAGAGGGGCGTGGAACGCTGCAGTGGCAGCCACATACACCTTGAGTGTGGACGAGGAAAGGCCAGCAGAGAAACGGTCCTGGAGGAACTCCAGTACCATAATCACCGAGCAGGTAACTGGGTCCACCGCCCGTTCTCTACACCAGGTGGCCAACATATTACACTTAGGCAGTACATCCTTCTTGTGGACGGGGCTCTGGAGCTGAGTAGCGTCTTGACTGCTTCTGCCGTCAGGCCCGCCTCCAGGAACTGCGCCCCCTCAGGGGCCAGACACACAGCTGCCACAGGATGGGGCGCGGGTGAAAGACCCAGTCCTCCGCCTGGGACAGCAGGTCTCTCCTCAGAGGGACCTGCCAAGACGGGCCTTCCAGGAGCGATATTATGTCCAAGAACCACACTCAGGCCGGCCAAAACGGGGCTACTAACAGTTGGCTGACACCGTCCTGACGGACCCGTTCCAGAATCCCCGGGGGCAGAACAACTGGGGGAAGAGACAGACGCAGACAGAGACAGACAGACGGGGCGAAAGAGAGAACCACAGTGGACAGTACATAGTCTCTTGAGACTCCATTCCCCAGGCTTCAGCCCCTGTCGCGACAGCAGGTCTGCTCCCTGATTCTGGGTCCCAAGGATATACATCACTCTGAGAGACAGCAGTCTCTGCTGGGACCACCAGGAGGATCTGATGCACCAGCTTGCATGATGGGCACGAGCGCAGCCCCCCCCTGGTGATTCAAATAGGCCACCACTCAGAGCTCTGGATACCGCCAACATTTCCAGGCAATTTATGTGCCAAGAGAAATTATGCTCCTGCCAGGAGCCTCTCGTTCGTCCATGATCGCGCTCCACCCAGTGAGTGAGGCGTCTGTCAAAATAATTGTCCAGCGACATGACGCTCCCAACACAGGACCTCGGGACAGGGACCACGGTTTCCTCCATGCTGACAGGGAACAAAGGCACCTGCTCGTAACCTGTATCAGACGGAGCGGATTTCCCCTCGTGGATAAACCCTTGGAGTCCAGGAGGTATTACACTGGACGCTGTTGCCATGAGACACCGAACCTCTAATGAACCAGTCGTCAATGTAGTTCAGTATGTGGATGCCCTGGAGCCTCATCGGGGCCAGAGCTGCATCCATGCACTTGGCGAGCCTGCGAGGAGAGAGTGCTAGGCCGAACGGAAGAACCCGATACTGGTACGCCGCGCCGCCGAAGGTGAACCTCCAGAACTTCCTGTGAGAGGGACGGATGGAGATGTGGGAATATGCGTCTCACAGATCTGTTGTGACACACCAATCCTCAGATTGGATGTGAATGACGATGGCGGGGATGGTGAGTATCCTGAACCTGAATCTCCTCAGAGATTGGTTCAGGGACCGCAGATCTACAATCGGACGCAACCGTCCGTCCTTCTTGGGAAACCGACTTGAAACCTCAGGACCTCTTTCCCCGGGCTGGCCAAGACTGAATGACAGTCCTCATATCCGTCTTCTCGGAGGGCTGTGGGCAAAGCACCACTTCGTGTCGCAGGTTTGTTGAGGAGGACCACAGGAAGCGATGCTTTGCTTCTGGCTCCAGTGGTAGGAGCTAGAAGTAGGCTGAGCTCGTCTCTCTACAGCCGTCACCGTCCTGGACCCAGACTGGCGGGGGGAGATACTGCTCAAACACCCCTCCCTGCATTTTGACATGCTGGAACCTGCTGACGACAGTGTCCACTGCCTCAGCAAACAGGCCAGTAGTCGTGAGTGGCGCATCAAAGAGGAAAGCCTTTTCCTTCTCTTGGATGCCCTAGAGGCTCTGTAGCCACCGCTGCTGCCATGGAGCAGCCATTGGAACGGCCGTCTCCTTCCTGACTCGAAGCGCTACATCAGTAGCTCTACAGAGTCTGGTGTGTCTTCCTCAGAGGGGCCTCTTGGTCACAATCCTTTAGTAGATCGGCCTGGTATGCCTGCAGGATAGCCATAGTGTGCGGGCTTGCACCAGCTCGACCCACCACCATATAAGCCTTGCCCACTAGAGCGGATGTCACCCAACATGGCTTGGTGGGCAGCACCGGCATCGTGAGCATCCACGCTAGGGTGGGAGAAAGGTAGCTCGCTAACGCCTCCTCAACCCAAGGCATCGCTCTGTAGCAGCGCTGCTTAATCTCTTTCACGTTGCTGTAGTCCAGCAGAGGGGATGCAGTCAGTCCCGAACGGGGAAGAGAGGAGGCGGAGTCACAGCAGACGAGGACCGGGAAAAGGCCTCAGCCCTCCCGATGCCCTCGGAGATATCGTGCTGTGATCCCAATGACCGTGTATATATATATATATATATATATATATATATATATATATATATATATATATATATATATATGTATATATATGTATATATATGTATATATATTATCTAGATTAATCTCACTGTAATCTTGAAATTAATCTAGATTAATCTAGATTAAAATGGCTCATTTGAATTCTGCCGAAGACATTCAGAATATGTTATGAACAGGTTTCAAGCCAGGTTTCAAGCCAGGTGGCACATTAGACCAGGGGCTCATCTCCTGTTTCCAAAATGCATCACAAACTGCTTGAGAAAGCTGGTCTACTATGATAATTGCTGATGAAAATAAATCATGTTCAATAAGATGTGTAGCGTGTGATGTGCTTTCATTTAAGTGGTACTTGAGACTGGAAGAACTCCTACAGTAAACTAATTCCGCATTGCACAAGGTGCAAACAACCTTAGTCTTGTCGAATTTTGATTGGGAAGCTTCTTAAAAAGTAAATTTTCCCTGAAGCAAACCCGGAAGCTTCAGAAATGTTCGTACACAAAGTGCTGTCCAACAGCTGTCTGTGGACGTGTTGCTACAGTTAGTGTGAGGAAATAGCGCATAATGCGTTTTTTAATCAACCGGCGTATCAATAACTAACCTGGCTAGTTGTAAACAAACAGCTGGCTGAGCGAGGTTGGAACTGGAACGCCGTCAACTCGGGTGCAGCGACAGCTGCATCCATGCTAGCACGTCACGTTTGATGTGATAATTTCACAGTAGGCAAACACACAAGTTCTAAGACTTGTTCTCACCCCTTGCAATTCGGCTAGGTATACATCGGCGCTAAAATATCAAGGTGAAAGTCATCATAGCTTGCGTAGTATAGACCCAGCTCCCAACCCAACTTTGAGAATAGATTAACGGCGATATTTTTTTTATCGCCCGATAAGAGTCTCACATTAACGCAGTACGTTAACGCCGATAACGGTCCACCACTAATATATATACACACATATACACATATATGTGTGAAGAAGAAAAATCCCTCTTTCACCCCTTGCGGGGTGGTATGTGTCATCCTCAAGCTCGGGTCCTCTACCAGAGGCCTGGGAGTTTGAGGGTTCTGCGCAGTATCTTAGCTGTTCCTAGGACTGCACTCTTCTGGACAGAGACCTCTGATGTTTTACCTGGAATCTGCTGTAGCCACTCTCCCAGTTTCTCCCAGCCCCCAGTGCTCCGATTATCACTGGCATATATATATATATATATATATAAATGTATATATATAAATGTGTATATATATATATGTATATATACATATATATGTATATATACATATATATGTATATATATATATATATATATGTGTGTGTATATATATATGCTGCAGAAATGCAGGATATTTGCCATTTTCCTGTTTTGAATGTGTTTTTAACAGATGTGGACACAGTGTGTTAGCATTTGAAAAACTGTGCTGCAGATATGTACTGTTTTGTAGGAAGTAAAGTAGTGAGAAAAGAGGTCATGGATTTTGGAGAAAGTGGTCATTGAATGCGTTTTGTGTGAAAACAATGAAAAATGACTCTGTTTGGGCCACATACACCTCTGTTTCGCTGCTTGTGTGAAGTGTTTTGACCAACGCAGGTTAGCAGTTGAAAAAAACTGTATACTGGTTGTCTGTTGAATAGTCTTATCCCCCCAAAACTTCTAGTCATAAGTTCATTGCGTAAGTCAAAACATGCAAAACATGTCATAATGTGCAAAGCATTTTTTTTACATGTCTATTAGACTTTTTTTGTAAATGCGTCCTACAGAAAATTGATGAAGATGTTGTGAGGGGGTGTTTCCATGTTTCCATTTCTAATTAGTGGTCCAAGCCCGAGAAGGGCAAGGGAACCCGTGAATGCAAAACAAATATGATTACAATAGGGTTCCCAGGGAACCCTAAGTGCCACAGACGCAAAACTCATAGGGTAGGTCCAGGTCACCGAAGCAACCTGAGGGGAAAAATTTTGCACACTTCTACCTCTAGGGGGCGCTACAAGCAACATTTCCGTATGGCCTTGGAACTCCCACATAGAAAAGAGCATATCAAATATATTACATGCACGTGGTCGAGGTATCGAGCTGATGTAGATGCTATGCCATTTCCATCTAGATTTCTTTTTTTGCTACATTGCGATAACTGAAAAACCTATTTTGATTAACTCATCCGAAACGGCAAGTCAGATCGACACCAAACTTGGCATGCACAATCTTTGGACCAAGCTGATAAAAATTTGAGGAGGAAATTTTGATCCGACAAAAAAGGTCCCAATTATAAGCTAACAAATATTTGCAAAACATTGCTAAAAATAGGAAGTGATGTCATATCTTAGGTCTATTTTAATTAACTCCTCTGAAGCAGCAAGTCCGGTCAGCACCAAACCGTTTTGACCAATGCAGGTTAGCAATTGAAAAAAAATTGTAACATGACCGTGTCTAATAAATGTTGGTCCTGTAGAATTGAAAGGGACAAGCCATCAAGAGAACTAACTGTACATTATTCCTCAATGTGGATGTAAACAATCTGAATTTTGTTGTTAAATGTCAGCACATAACAAAAAAATGTTGTCTTATACTTTGATTACTTTGTACTTTGTTGTCTGACTGGACACACCGGATGTTGCAGTCAAAGTGTCTCTGCTGGGAACATCACAGGAAACTTAAATGGAGACCAGCAAGAAATCTGAATAACAGGCAAAATAAGTAAAATTTAGGTTTACATCTGTATGTTAAAAATACAATAAAGAAAGAAGCAACTTTACACTAATGTAATTATTAGTGTGTGGGTGTGTGTGTATGTGTGTGTGTGTTTGTATTAACTGGACTAACTTGTTCTCTATAAAATTGCCTTAAGTAAAACATGTAGGCTATAAGCTGAAGTTATCGTGAAACAAAATGTTCCTGTTAAACCTATAAAAATTAATTGTAGTTACTGTGTATAACTCTTTTTTATGTTTCTTTTTAACCAGTGAACTCTGAAATATTTTATCCTGTTTTAACCCCTTTACACTGGCTCCCAGTGTGTTTTAGAACAGTTTTTAAGATTTTACTGATTACTTTCCTTCATGGTCTCTCTCCCTGCCCCATCTCTGACCTCTTAATGTCGGCACATACTACTCGGCACTACTCGACATTCTCGGGCAAAAGTCTGATGTCTGTTTTAGTATTGTTGCCTTAGTGAAGCACTTTGTAATGGATTTTGAAAAATGCTCTATGACAATTATCACCAGGTATTCTTTATATGTTGCAGATGTGAGATAAAACAGTCAATATATATTTGTCAGTGTCTCGTAAAAAGTACTGAAAACACTAAAACAGGAAATGAGAAATACCTGGACTTATTGTTTCAGATCAAGGAACCAAAAATCATTAGGATTCTTGCGGGCTGATTGACGGTTAAACATATAAATAACTGTGACTTTAGGAGAATGTGCTTTCCTAACAGAACGAGTGTGTTTATGTCAGTGAATGTAGGAATATGAATGTAAGTCAAGTTCACTCACCTGCTGAAAGTCTTGTCCGTCTGCACACCAAGAGGATTACAGTCAAACTTAAGAAGGTTCAAGAAAAAAAGCAAGACGTCAGAACAGGATCACATGATCAGATGTTCTAAATATTTCAGAAAGGACAAGAGAAATGTTTTAATGTGTGAATTACTCAAAGAAACTGTATTTAATATAAACGTAACCCTCGTTTGACTATTACAAATAATCAAAGTAGCTACATTTAGCTGACATTTTTATTTCTTTGATGTAACTTTTAGTCACACAGAATGTTTTCTTCGTATTAAATCCTGAAATATCTGAATTGGGTGCAGCCTGAAAAACAACATGTCAGGTTAAATACCTCTACGTATGTACATCTCTCATCGAACTGTGACGGTCTTTCATCAGCTCAGCTTAAGAACTCAAAAGCATTTCCATGAAACTTTAGTAGACTGAGACGAGGAAGATTGACATTTTGATGTTAATCTTCCTCGTCTCAAAAATATAAATAAAATGTTCCTGTCATTGTCAACAACAATTGCACTATGAGATATCCAGCTGATTAAAAACAACATGATCTAAAAAGTTTTTGTATTTTTGTTCTAGATATAAAAGTTGGTCGACATTGAATCAGGCAGGCAGCTGATAAAGTAAGAGAAGAGAAAAATGAAATCAACTTTTGTTGGGGTGGGGGGAGCGCTTGTGAAGGGGGGTTACCAGAAAATTACTGTTAAAGACTAACTTCTACAATCTGTTGTTTCAGTCTGTGCATATGCAAGTGTTAATGAAGCATGGACGGATGTTATAATAAGGCCAACGTCATATACAAGAAGGATAGCATATTCAGCTATTTCATCAATACAGGAAAATTATTTGAAATGGCAATCAATATATATTCTGTATATTAATAGAAACACAGTCTTCCTTATGAGTTGATTTGTGTCAAATATGCATTTAGAGGAAAGATTGTCGAGACTCACCTACAGCAGCTGGATCTTTTACAGAGGAGCAATAGAAAGCATCCTGACTGGAAACATCACTAACATGGGATGTGCACGGCCCAGGACCGATAGGCTCTGACAGGTGATTAAAACTGCTCAGAAGTTCATTGGTACCCTTCTCCAGAGCATCAGTCATATCGGTGAGGTGAGGTGCCTATGCAAAGGATACTAAAGGACAGTACCCACCCAGCCAAAGCCTGTTCACCCTGCTGCCTTCTGGGAAGAGATACAGAAGTTTCTGCTGCCGCACCAGACTGCAGAGCAGCTTTTCCCCCACGCTATCAGGCTCTTAAACTGTAATTCATCCTCAGCACTGCTCCATTACTGTAATGTATATTGTCTGCTATGTAGCAGAAGGGAGTTACAAAATTCAATTTCACTCTACAACCTATTATATTGTGACAATAAACCTACCTAAAAACCTACCTCTGGGTGTAATCCATGAATGCAGGAAATTAATCCTCTCCAATTTTCTGTTTTTCAACTATCCAATTTTCTATAAAACATTCCACAAATCTTTTTTAAATTCTTCATTTATCTGACAAGCTCATGTAGACCGAAATAATTTAGAAAAACAAAGTTAAAGTATGGTATATCTATGATGTAAAGTTTAATCAGGCAAAGATATGATAAGAAACATAAAACACAGTTCTTTCATTGTGTGTATGTCTAGACAAACAACAGACGCTGCAGTCGCCATGATGTCACTCTGCTGGAAATATCAGAGACTAATTTACTGTAACTGGAAAACAGCTGCTGGGTTTAACCTAAGAACATAAAGGATTAAAATTCCCTTACTGAGAACTTTTGTTAAATGTCCACATCCTCTGTTTTCATTCTTCCAGTTACTTGCTTGCATTTGTGTGCTTTGTTGTTCATAGTTAACATACTGTACATATTGTACATTTGTGAGTGCTTTTGTCCTATGCACATACTGTACGTATGTTTTTCTACATACACGTACTCATGAGAAAGTGTTTGTAATAATAAAGCACTTTGTTTCGAGCATTTTGTTTCCACAGTTAACAGGTAAGGTGTGGTTCAGGTACAATGTTGGTTTTCATACCAGTAGTTTGGCAGTTTGCCTTCAGCTCAGGGTTATATTCATTTAAAGTGATGTTTACATTCTTTGAAACAACCTAAATAATTTATAGATGACAAGTTTTGAGAAATATTGTGGACGCCAAACTTGCCATTAAAATATATTTTTTTCAGTTTTGTTTATAGTTTATTGGTATATAATCTTATCAGTTCAGGGAAAAGCTGGAACTAAAATTTAATTGAATTGACAATTGAATTGTCAGACAAACATAACAACCCTCCCTCCTGAAACATTTAGTTCACAAATCTCAAAGTGAAAGTATGTGTTACAGTTTTTCACAATTGCTAAGACACATTTCTTAAAACCTTTATCCATTTACTCAAAATTTTAAACACAAAACCCAGACTTTAAACTACATCCACAAAACCAGAATTAGGATCAGTTTTATTTGCCAGGTATGTGTACACATACGAGGAATTTGACTCTGGATTGTACAATGCTCACCATGTGCTTACTCATACAATAATACTATAATAAAAATGTAATAAAAAGGCTACAGAATGGAGAACACAAATATACACACTATGAACAAAACAGTATAAAGATATTGACAAATAGTGCAGTGAGCAGAGCGCAAAGGATCCAGGAGTAAAATTATTATTATTATGTACATATCGGAGGTGGATGAAGCACAGTGCAAAGGATTCTGAAATAAATAAGAATTTTGGGAGGAGTTATGTACTTGAGGTAGGTAGACTTGGTATACAGTATTTACAATATGACAGTATACCAGTATGAACAGCTCTTAAATAGAGAATGATGAATAAATAATTACTGGTAGCCAGTAAACAGGAGGCTGTATGAGACAGAGTTCCTGGGTTATTGCACAGGAATTGTTCTTGACACTGTGAGTCAGAAATCAGCTGTTCATCAGAGTGATGGCTTGTGGGAAGAAAATGTTCCTGTGTCTGCTGGTTTTGACGTACAGTGCTTTGTAGCGCCGACCAATGATCCTCCTGGCAAAACCAAACAATCACCTCAAAACCATGTGATCTATGCTCAAAATCAAAGTTACAGAAAATCTTTTTTTGGATATAGGAAACACATTTTCCAACTTAAAAAAGCATAGCTTGAACAACTTAGTACAGTAAATGTAGAGTATGCTGTAAGTACTGCAAGTAATACAGTATTGAAGATCTGTATATTCAGCACTTGCATAAAAATACAATACTGTAAGAACAAACACATTACACTCAAAAAATCTTGTGCAGCAGCAAAATCAAAGTCAATGAGAGATTCTTTCTACCTCAGCATCACGTCTTTGTGCTGGGTCCGGCCAGAGGACTTCCACATATTGGTATGATCACATCACTACAAACAAGTGTGCAGAATTATGAGTTGCTGTGTGTGACACGATGACAGCAGTGTTATAGTTGTGTTTAACTTTTACGGCATGTATTTACCATTTTGCAACACAAGTGCATCACTGTGCAAAATGTGTTTTAGTGAGTGAGACTGTATTTAGAGTTTGCAAAAAAGAGTGATTGTTTTGACAGTTGGATTTAGGCCACTGAGCATCTGGCTCAGAGAATGGGGTTTAATGTTTTAGCACCTGTAAAAACTGTAAGTTTGAAGAATTACATTATTGTGTTTTTTGTGAACAATTTGTTATTTGATTTCATATTAACAAACATATACATATTCACCACCAATATATACATATACAAAAATACAATGTACACACCCTCATTCCCTCACTCACACATCTCGACCTACCCACACACACCCAACCACACACCTAGTACACCACAGAATTATATTATTGTGTGCTGATGCCGGTCGAGGCAGATGGCCGCCCACCCTGAGCCATGGTTTTGCTCGAGGTCTCTGCCTCTTAAAGGAAGTTTTTCCTTGCCTGTGTCACCTAATGCTGCTCTTGGTGGGAATTGTTGGGCTTCTGTAAATAACTTTAGAGTATGGTCTAGACCTGCTCTTTATGAAAAGCACAGTGAGATAACTGTTGTTGTGATTTGGCGCTATATAAATAAAATTGAATTGAATTGAATTGAATTGATGCATGTCCCGAGTCACCTCCCGTGGTGTGTTACAGTTTTTTTCTGATTGCTTAGGCACAATTTTTTTAAACTATTGGCTATTTTTGCAAAACTCTGCACACTAACCACAAAACCTAGCAGCACCTAAACACTTTTTCTATGTGTAGGACAGAGCACTTTACAATAAAGTTTGGTCATACATGTGGTACAGTGAAACACACATTC
The DNA here is from genome assembly GCA_024633595.2 of Lepomis macrochirus. Classification (NCBI taxonomy): domain Eukaryota; kingdom Metazoa; phylum Chordata; class Actinopteri; order Centrarchiformes; family Centrarchidae; genus Lepomis; species Lepomis macrochirus. Next base: position 33,291,773 of record JALXJV020000005.1, read on the forward strand.
ACACAGGTGCCCGAATGTAAAGTATAGATGTGTGTTCCTCACTTGTTTTACATGAACTGAGGTTATTTTGAAAGAGACTCTGTACAGCAGCTTCATCCAGTGCAGAGAGATTCATTCTGTTGATGTTTTGGAACATCGTGTTATCTGCCAGTATGTGGTTCTGCAGTTCTCTGACTGTGATGCATTTAGTTGCAATACCCATATATAAAATGTGGGTCTCCTGCTCTGGGGTAAACTGGTTCCACCAGATCCTGGTTTTCTAGCAATTCTGTGAAAACATTTGATTGGTTTTACCGTGGTGACAGATCCTTGTCATTACAGTACATATAACTGAAACGGTACCAGTGCTGTACAGCAGTTACTGTTACTTACTGCTTCTCATCTCAAAATAATCAGATGATACCTGCCACTGTACAGCGGCTCAGATGTGGTTGAACTCGTTGCCCAGCTGCAAGCTCATCCCACAACATGGTCAACCATAGTCGCTATGATTTCTGTTTCTGTTATTTGATAAAATATTTTAACTAAAGTAATATCCATACTGGTTGAAATAAACAGTTTGAAAGTAGCCTATTTCACAACTTTGCTGAGCAAGAGTTTTGTGCAAAAGGAACTAAAGGCCTGTCCCAAATATAGGCCGGGTCAATTCAGTGGTTTTAGCACAAAAAAAAAAGTCTGGGCTATTAATCAAAGTTTTACTGTTCAGCAGTTAGTGAAGCTGCAGTTTATGTGAAGGCTGTGTAGTTTGTCATGTTTTAAGGTTAATGCTTAGTTAAGCTATTTCAGTCAGTGCTAGTGAAGGTTTATAACCACTTTGGTGACACAATTTTCTGTTGCCTTGGAAACTCCTGTAACAACAACCTTCAGACTTAAATGAACCACATACTAGTTATTTACAGGGGGAGAGGAATTTTATTGTAGGGAGAAACATATTGGTATCACTCCTGATGATTTTTTATATTGGGTTTGGTAACATTATACACATTACTGCATATGGGTGAAATTAATGTATAAATGTTATCCTTCATTCAGTTGTATGTTGTTATTCTTCCTCTTTGTGGAAACCACATACTTTGATACCTGTATATGTGTTACAGTTAGCTGTAACATAAAAACCATCTCTCATCTCTTTAATTTATACTCTGGAGGATTTGGCCTTAAGTGGTGTTCTGGCCAATACCTAGTGACAAATACAGAACTAGCACCCAGACTGAGCATATTCCTAATTTAATATACTAAAAAAAGGAACTTATCATGAACAATTCAACATCTTAAGATCTGGTTCACACTAAAGACACAAATTGTGCATGACAGCTACACTTCATCGGTGAAATGACAACGAGACTGGACAAAAAGGCTGAACAAACATTGAAAACAATATAAACTGTGTGTGAACATCAGACCAAAACCAGCATCTGCTGGCAGGGACGTGCACAGACATTTTGGTGGGCAGGGGCTCAAGTGGGAAAAAGGGCATCAGTTCACACAGAGACCATGGTCTTCTTTAGTTTTCACTAGGTTTATCACAGGAGCAGCGACAGCAAAGCAAACTATGTCACAATGTGAATGTTTTCTATGCTGCTAGTTTCAAGTATATATTTAGAATAAATTACATAGTTTCATTAAACTGTTTATTTTTCACAAGGTAATATATATCGTTTCAATTCTTTTGGTGTTATTGGATTACACTTCACATTAAACTGTGGCATTGGGCTGCAGGCAGAATTACAATAAATGCTATTTATATACTTTTACTTTTTGTTTCACAAGCAAGATGTCAAATGAATTACAATTAAAATTACAATTATAATTGAAAACAATTACTGATGGTGACATGAACTGAGTTTCATATTTGAGGGAGGGCTGTTGGTATCATGTAAACATCTACGAGCATGCAACAAACTAATTACTCTTTAAGACAGATTCATAGTTTTTCATAGTGGTCAATTTTGAGACTTTGGTCTATTTTGCTTCCATGTCTTCTTTTACTGTAATGGAAATAAAACTTCAAGAATACTACCCTCTGTCTGTTTCCATCATAGATTTCTTCTATATTAACCAAAACAAGCTAATCTGCATGTTTACAAAGCACATTTCCACTGTGCTTTGTAAATTTCAGAGGAAATGTGGTTATTTTCTTTATCCCATTCACCTGCAGTCACTTGTCAAACGTGCAAATTAGCGCATTCCAATTTGTTAACGTCTAATTTGCATATCAATGTGTTGGTCGTGATGACGTTATTATACACAAATGTTACTGGGTTCACCTGCACTGTCTCCATCAGTACATTAGGTTGTATGGCCATGAGATATTGCCTTAGCTAAACTTCAGCTACCTTATTACATTAGCTCAGCTCATGAACCAAGACAGTATATTTCAAGATTCTTTGTCTTAGAAAAAAATCTTACGCAAAATACAGATAAAGTAAACAGTTTTCTTCAGTTTGAACTATAAGTCTACGTTTTGGCCATTTATGGCAGTTTACAAATATAAAACATCCATCCATCCATCATCAAACGCTTATCCTGGAGCCTTTCCCAGCCGACATTGGGCGAAAGGCGGGGTACACCCTGGACAGGTCACCAGTCCATTGCAGTGCTACACATACACAGACAACCAGTCACACTCACATTCACCGGGGCACGACCTTCTTGCTGTGAGGCGACAGTGCTAACAACTGCACCACCCACAATTATAAAACACTGATGCAAAATAATAACATCAACAAATTAAATAAAAGTTCAAACTATTGTTAATTATGTTCACATATGAAATGAATACGTAATAATATAAGTGGATCATTTTACCCAACAAGTAATTTTACTTAAAACCTTTAGGTAACATTTCAAGAGCACTAGTTAGCATCATATTATTTCCACTGGATAGGAATGTTTCTTCAAACATGGGCGGAGAGTGTGAGGACACTTAAGAGTCTATAGACAATCTATGATGAGATCATCTTCTTATTAGACAATTAATAAATAAACTTTGAAGACAACACCCAGTTCTTGAATGCACAGGACTGATCACATGATTACCACAATTACATGTCAAAATTTTTTCCTCTCACACAAACGAACACACTTAATCCCCTCTAACATCAGCAATCTGGAGATTGTCAAATTATCTTGAACTCTGCTAAAGGCCCCTTACACAGGGCTTTCTATTTTCACATGTTTAGATGCAGGTGAATTTAGCAGTATTCTTTGTAGACGGAGGAGTAGCAGTAGTCCTAGCAGTACTAATCTAGAAACCTCATGGAAGTGTTTTACTGGACTGCTTCAATTAGGTTTTTCTTCCTTGTTTTCTCTGTGGTGGAGCAGACCACTTCACAGTGCATTTATTTGTCCAAATGTGCAGCTACACCAGGCCAGTAAACAGGGCAACGGTATTAGCTGTTTTTTTACAGTCTTCTTGTCCATTACAAGTCAATTAAAAAAGAAATAGCTTTGACTGAAATAAACAAATGAAATCATAAACTGGCAAACAAAATAACCTGATTTAATCTGCATATCATTTACTGATTCACTGAAACAAAACAGCTGCTGTCAGTCTACAAACTACTGTCAAACATACTTGAGCCTATGCAAATATAATGTGAGGGATATTAATTCAAAGTTTTATTTTGAATCATGATTTTACTTGTTACATGTTTAACTTGCTTTAGGCCTGATGATAGCAGCCCCATTCACTGCTACCTGACAATAATCAAGAATAAAGTTTCCAACATTTCTAATAAGCCACAGTGAGTGTAAGTTTCCAATGAATTAAGCCATAGCTTCACATTCTCAACTTGATAAAAGAGAGAAATGTTAAATGAAGTTTTATAAACTAGATTTGGGAACAAAGACCACACCTCGAACTCACCCAATTTTCGCAAACCAAGTATTTAAGCACACCTTTTCCGTTCACCTGCCCTTGACTCATCTTCTCATGAGCGTGACAAACAACCAAACTACTTACCTTCAATAATGGATTCAGAACTCATCCTAAATCCTTCAGACGCGGATCCGACATCAGAGATACGGGCGTCTTCCTCTTCCCCCAATCAACCTCATCTGAAACACCAGCTGCGTTCAGCAATCAACATTCCCCAGCGTCCTGTGCCAGCAATCTCCAATAATTCTGATATTGTCGGGCCCTCGCTCACCAGCAGCCCGAAGGAGGAGATCTAGGCTTTGCCGCTCCAAGCAAACAGCATTGACCAGCCACCATCCGCCGGCCCGCTCAAGGTCCAGGCACTCGAGCGATATCCCTACCAGCAACCTCGGAGCCAGCAGTCCAACAGTTCCTCCACTCCAAAGATCTCAGAGTGGACGGTTGCCCAGCTCAAACAGCAACTCATCCAGAGAAACATCTCCTTCCATCACTACCACAGGAAAGCAAAACTTTTCCTGCGGTACAAGGTATCGCTAAAACTCGCATCCTGCCGAAGCCGACCCTTGTCAGTACTTCCAGTTCATCAGCACCACTTCCAGAGCAACGACAACGACTCGGCGGCACATTTCCCAGCTAAGGACGCAGAATACAACCATCAGCCCTGACACAGGGCCAGGTCGCATCAAAGCCAGCTGCACCCCAACCCCTTTCTCATTCGTTTCCTACGTCTCGAACAGCACTATCAACCCAAGCACATCACGCTTGACGTTTAGCCCTCACTCCAGATCTTTTAGCCCGCTGCGTCCAGACCCTCAGATCAGGTTATCAGACTCCATACGTAGACAGACTACTGGAATCCATGTTTCTACTAGCATTTTTCAGTTTCCTGCGGTGCTCAGAGTTCACAGCCACCAGCCTCAAATACCATCCTAGTTTTCACGCCGCCATGGGCGACATCTCTACATAATCCACAGACACACTCATCTTTCACCTAAAATGCAGCAAAACCAATTAGAACGGCTCTCCGTAATCCATCTATCTCTTCCGTCTCAATTCCTACCTCAGTCGGTTCAACCCATACGCCGCTACCTAGACTCGAGATAAGCCAACCACGCCGCCCCCCAAAAGATCCTCTGTTCGTCACAGAGACAGGAAAAGTAGCCATGTGCTTCTGGTTCAACCAACACTTTCTCAAAATCTTGTCCAAATCTGTATCCCCTGAACTGTATTCCGGGCATTCGTTCTGTATCGGAGCTACCTCCACCGCCTCCAGGCAGGGTATCCCGGACAACATTATCCAAATCCTTGGTTGCTGGTCCTCGACAGTGTACACCACATACATCTGCAATGATCTAAACAATCTCTGAAACGCCCACACGCACCTTACCATCTGAAGTTCTTTTGGGGGTTTTCACTTCTGCGTGACAAAGAGACAGCTCCCCCACCCACAGTCCTTCACGCCGCAGACTCCGGTTCGCTCTTCATCCACTCATCCATCTGCACGGATCCGACTCCCCTCCTGCGTCCCTCACCTGTCTTCCCCTCTACCCTCCAACCATCTGCACCTCGGCCCCTACCTCTCATCTCCCATCCCATAAACCTCCCATAAACCTTTTAAACCTACATCTTCACAGGCGTGGTCGCTGTTAATGAATAAGAGAAAGAGTGAGAGGTCAAAGATGGACTCCTCTCTACTTGGCAGACTCTCACCAAGATTATCCCCATGTTTCATAGTGTCTATTTAGTCTGCCAGAAACACAACACGGAAATAGTTTTTTGTGTATCTGAGACACATTTACAAACTACTTTGTTCGCCACTGAAATTCCTGAACATAACGTATTTTATTGGGGGGCATCCTTGAACAGACTACAGTGGTTGATGTTAGAGCTCCACCTGCTGGACAACAACAGTGACAACAAAGAAGAGAGCTGCAGTGAACATTATGGTCATATGAACCAGCCATCAACTGAAACATGATGTCATCATACAGGATTTTTTTTGGACACATTCAGAGGTGTTGATGCAGCTCAGTGGTCCTTTCAGAGGCTGTGGTTTGTTGTGATGTTCAATACATATCAAGACATGTGAGGGGTGTAGCTTGATAACTAACACTCTTTACTGATGAAGGTTTCCTGTGTTTGGACAAATTTGTGACACAAGTCACAACAATTTTAATACTGACTGAAAATCATAACAGTCATTTGTAACAGTTTACTCAGTGGTGTCAATATTACAGGACTGTTTTACATCAGAAGTGGTTTTGAACATGCATATATCTAAAACTCTTGACACATACAGTATATGTAACTATAAGTAATTTATATTGTGAAAACTTTACTTTTCATAGTATAAAAGTTTGTGTTGTGTTCTTCAACGACACAAACCTTGACCACTGAAGAGAAGTTCACACTGAGATATGAAACAAATAACATCAGTTCTGTTGTAGTTTAGTTTGGTTTATTTATATGAACAAGAGCATGCATTTCAGTACCAACAACTTGTAAAAACATGTCTGTTAATGATAAAGAGTAAAAAAATGACAAAGATGACAAAAAGATGAAAAATGACAAGATGACAAACACTCACATTAAATAATAACCTCCGTACAAATATATATCTATAAAACTGAATACACGACAACAACAACAATTCGTACCAACCCAGACAATTAAGTCTGAGTTATATATTGGACCAGGATGAGAATACTTTGGGTGCACACTGGACGTTGTTTGCACTGGGAAACGGTTTTCATCCAGTAGGACATCACTGGCAATGTATGAAAAACAAACAGCTGTTACACTGCTTGGATTCCAGCATATTGGTGAGAGGAAATCAGGTGAATGCTCCTTAATAAGAGTGAACACACAGAAAGGCTCTGCTTCTGGCCAGACATCCAAACCAGTTACATAACACTACAACAGCCTGACCTGAGAGTCTAGAACTTTCAGGCCATAACACTTTTCTCCCTTTTCCTGTGGGTACAGCTTAAGTAAAGTTACATTTAAAAAATTAAAGAAGATACTACAAAGTTAAACATTGTTTTAAACCATCAGCGTACATCACTGATACATTTAATTTGGTTGTACGGCACTGCATGCACAGTCTCAATGAATGTACCTGTTGAGTATGAGAAAAGATGTTGGTGAAAAGAGCAGTGAACCTAAACTGAGTAAGTAACATTTTGACACCAAAAAGAGATGAAAAGAAAAAGCTCCAGGTGTTTTATTTAACGAATCGATTGAGATCCATTGATTCTGCAAAAAGCCTTTTGCTAAATGCTATTTATCCAGAAAAAAAGGTTAGTGGCAGACAGAATTTCAAAGTGAAAGTGAGGCTTATAGGGAATATAAACAAATATTTTTTCATTTTATAACCATTAAACTGTGCGAACAACATATACTGATGCTGTTAATTAAAGTAAAAAAGATAAATGCTGTTTCTGAAATTTTAACTTTCAGTCGTTTGTCTCTGTTTAAACACTCATGCTGAAACTACGTGAATATTAGTTAAACCTGGGCAGTGATATAAAGAACATTACATATTTTTTTGAACAGGTAAGTCAATCCAGCTGCAATAATGACAGGAACCAGAACGAGTATGCGGTTCTGTTTAAACAGCTGGATTTGAGTGTGTTATATTACTAGAGTGCAGTGATGTTGGCACTGGGTGCACTAACTTTGACACAACGGGCTGCTTCTGTGTGACATTTAAACCAAAGGAATCTTTTAAATTGCTCATGACATGCGGCAGGACTTTTGCTCCTCTGCGGTAAAAAGTTTCGCTTTCAACTCGTTCATTTCTTTATCATGTTTCTTCTGCAGTTCATCCAGCTCTTCCCCTTCCTCATCTTCGGTGGTAATTTGCTGTTTTAGCGCATTAATTTCTTGTTCATGTTTCTTCGTCAGTTCATCTATCTTTTCTCTCTCGTTTCTTCGATTTTCTTCCAGAAGTTTCTGTTTGAATTCGTCCAATTTTTGCTCCTGTTGTTTCTGTAATTTATTCAATTCTTCCCTCTGATTTTGTTACAGTTGGTTCAGTAATTCCTGGTTTAACTCATTAATTTGTCGTTGATGTTTGAGGGACAGCATATACCTCATTGTTTTCTGATCATCTTTGTTTTTGGTCAAAAGCTCCTTCTCCAATTCTTTAATCTCTTGTTTTTGTTTTTTCTTTAATTCATCCATTTGTTCCTTCTCCTTTGTCTTGCTTTGGGATGAAAGATATTTTTTAAGGTTATCCACCTCTTTTTTGTGTGTTTGTTGCATTCTCTTTATCTTTATCCTGTTGTCTTTCTTTTTGGGTCAGAAGAATCAGTATCAAGTCCGCCATTTCTTGTTTATGTTTGTTCTGTAGTTCAGCCAAATCTTGCTTCAGACTTTTTTTCTTTGTTGGTTGAGAGCTCCTTTTATCTGTTATACTCCTCCTGGTTCTCCTGCATTTCTTTCTCTTGCTGTTTTATCAGATGTGCAACTTCCTCCATGTATTTTTCTATCAAAGCTGCAAAGTAATTTTCCATTCTCTCTCTGAATTCATTAAACTCTTCAGCTCTATTTCTGGCCTCATCATCATACTTCTTCATTTCCTCCAGTTTTCTGTTATAGATGTTCTCTAACTCTTTCCGCCCCTTCTCCTCTTCTTCTCTTCTGATTCTGTCCTCTTCATTTCTTTTCTTTTCATCATTATCTCTTTCCTGTTCGTATTCTTCTTGAAGCTTTCTAAGTCTTCTTTGTTCCTCCTGTTGTCTCTGTTCTTCTTCTTGACATCGTTTCTCCCACCATTCTCTTTGTTTTTTCTCCCAGTTCTCTCGTTCTTTTCTCATCTCTTCTCTGCTCTCCTTCAGCTTTCTGTCAATAGTTTCCTTTGATTCTGACTCTGATCTTATATTTTGCTCCAAAGCTTCAACCTTTCGTTCCCACTCCTGTCGTTTAATTTCTTCCTGTTGTTTTTCTCTTCCTGTCTTCTTCTTCTCTTTTTTCCTGTTCTTTCTTTCTCTTCTCACGTTCCTTCTTTATCTTCTCCTCCTTTTCTTTAAGTTCTTTTTCTCTCAGTTTTCTCTCCTTTTCAATTTCTGCTCTCTGTTCTTCCATTCTTCTTTTCACCTCTTCCATTTCTTCCTCATGTTTTCTTTGAAGCTCCTCCCTCTCTCTCTCTTCATCTCTTCTTCCTTCTCCTTCAGGATTCTCTCCATTTCTTTCTTTATAGCTGCGTCGGCCTCTTGCAGCATCTCATTGGTGTAGCAGCTGCCTCCATTTTCCTTCACCAAGGTGTCGATCTTGGTTATCAGCTCACTGACTTGTGTGTGGTTTTCTTCATCATAGTTATTAAACACATGGTATCTTCCTCCACATTCAGAGATCAGCTTCTTAAAGGAATCATCACATTTTTTAGCAATATATTCTTCAATGGTCCGCTTTTCATACTTTAGTTTATCTCCTCCAGTTAAAAGAATGATGGTGAACTTTTCAGCCTTCTTCCCAAAGCCTTCCTTGATGAGTTTTAATGTCTCCTTCTCCTCTGGTGTTAATCTGCCGATCTGTAACACCAACAGGAAGACATGTGGTCCTGGAGCCAGAAGACTGATGCATTTCACCATCTCATCATTAACCTCTTCATGGGACAAACTATTGTCAAACAGACCAGGAGTGTCGATCACAACGACCGGACGACCGTCCACTTCACTCTGTGCTTTCTGACAACGTTTGGTGACTGAAGTTTGACTTGACTCCGCCTCAAACTCCGTTCTTCCTAGAATGGTGTTTCCTGAAGAGCTCTTTCCACTTCCAGTCTTCCCTATCAGCACAATCCTGAGACTCTCTGGGCTCTGCTCCTCATCATCACCTGTGAAATCAGAAGACCTGGAGTTACTTTAAATATTCTCAGCAGCCACAGTGAAAGTTCAAGACTGTGATGATCAACATGGTTCAGAACACAGAAAAACATTTCAATACAAAGTACTTACAGGTGATCTTGTTCTTCTTCATCAGCCTCTGAAGTTTTATGACCTTTTCCATTTGTGTACGTGCAAATGTTACAGCTGTATAGCTGTATGGTTTATTTTTAGATTGTCTCATCTTTCCCACTTTGTCCAACAGCTCTGGGATCTGCTGCTTGTCCTTGATGTTGAGAACAACATATCTTCCTCCACAGCTCTGACAGAGCTCCTGAATGTCCTTGTCTTCCTTTACAAAGTTAACAACAGCTGGAGCTGCAGGATCTGACTCCACAGTGAACAGAATCATGGTGAAGTCATCGACTCGAGAGCTGAATGTGTTCTGGATGGTCTCTAACTCTCCCTTGTCTTCATCAGTGAGGGGACCCACAGGTAGGACCAGGATGAAGGCATGGACGCCCTCAGGATCACAGAGGGAGATACACCTGAGTGATTCCTCCATCACTGCCTCCTGAGGTTTTCATACAAGGCAGGCAGCTCCACCAGGGAAACCCAACGTCCACACACCTCTCCCTGATGTTTAACACACTCTGATGAGTTGGAGACTGAATGAAACTCTGTCTGAGCTAAAATGGCCTTGGCTGCTGAAGTCTTCCCTGCTCCTCTCCTCCCACACAGAACCAGGTTTAAAGCTGGTTTGATGTCTTCAGACTTTGATCTGATGGTCTCTCCAGTGAAGGTGAGGAAGGTTCCTTTGTTTTCATGCACAATGTTCTCAATCTTCTCCATTAACAGTCTGCGGTCATTTTCCAACATCCTGTAGTGTCTTCCTCCACAGTCTTCAAGCAGCTGACTGACAGATAAACTTATTCCATCATGTGTGCTGATGACCATTGAGTGTTTAAAAGCATCTTGACCAAACAAACTCAGGATGAACTTCAGTGTTTGTCTGTTCTCCTCAGTGAAATCAGAAGGCTTCACTAACAGCAGCAGAACATTTGGTCCAGGAGGACAAACATCCACACAGCTCTTCACCTCTCTTCTCAGTTTCTCCTCAGTCAGACTAAACATGCTTGATGTTTTCACCACTTTTAGAGGTGTTCCTTTCCAGTCTCCACAGACCACCTCAGATTGCATGTTTTGGTTTATTTGATAAAATTTAAACTTTTTGCTCCCGATGATAAGGTTACACAGTGTTCTCTTTTTGTCTTCACTTCCAAACATCACAATCCTGAGTTCAGATACTGTGAAATAACAAAAATAAAAACATTTGGTTTAAGACTCCAATGAGCACTTCTCATTACTCCTTAATTCATCATATTTACAATGATTCATCATTAATTTAACAAAGTGCAGGCTGTAGAAGAAATATTGTGAGCCATGTTCAGGGGTTACTAAATTTCGGAGATTGGTGACTTAACACAGCACAGTTTATTGAGCTCGGCTGAGGAAATACAGTGCCAGCATACAACATGTGAACAAATTTGAAGGAGAACATCTCGTGGTCCATTTTATGTTTCTGTCTTCCCCTTGGTTTCTGTATGTTTTCCTCTTAGGTCATCTTTATTTATCGTTGAAAATGACTCTAAGAAGAAGTTCCTCGAGCACCTGCCTCTGAAGTAAGAATGAAACTATTCCAATTGGTGTCGTAATTGGTGTCGTACCGTGACGCAACATGTGACGGCATACACGGAAGCATTAAAGGACGCCGGCACACACATACAACAGCCTCGCGATAAAGCAAGGTGCTCCGGGGCATCAAGGGCCGTGGCAAGACGACGCAGTGTATTGTTCTCTCCTCAGGGAACAAGGGTTACAGATGTAACCCGAGACGTTCCCTTTCACAGGGAACAAGGGTTTCAGACATAACCCGAGACGTTCCCTTTCACAGGGAACTCAACACTGCGTCATTGAAAACAACTCTAAAGGGAACAAATGCCCGCTAGGCCACATCCCAAAAGACCTGCCCCAGGGTGAAACTGACCCCAAGGCCCAGTCCAGACACGAGCACTCGCCAGATGTACTAGGAGGTGCAGACTATAAAACCTGACGCCTTACAGATCTCTTGGAGGGGCACTACCAAGTGGAGGGCCCTAGAGGACACCATGCCCCTAGTAGAATGGGCCCTGACAGCCAAAGGTGAGGGCAAACCGCGCACCTTGTAGGCCGAGTAAATAGTCTGAACAATCCAATGACTAATGGTCTGTTTGAACACGGGGTGCCCCTTCTTAGGTGACCCAAAGCACACCAACAGTTAGTCCAACCTTCTCCAGGAAGAGGACCTCTCAAGGTAGACCCTCAAAGCCCTGACAGGTCAGAGCAAATGGAGCCGTTCTTCCTCTGCCAACACGAGGTGGAGGATGAAATGCCTGCAGGACAGTGGACTGTACCACGCTCAAAGGCACCTTAGGCACTTAGCCAGGCCTTGGATGTAAGACAGCCTTGCAAATTCTAAGCAGGCTGGCGTCACTGCCAGTGTTTGAAGATCCCCCACCCTCTTAATAGAGGTAATGGCCAAGTGGAACGCCATCTTGACGTTGAGGACCCTGGGCAAAGCTGAGTGAAGGGGTTCGAAGGGAGCAGAGGACAGCCATTTGAGAACCACCGCCAGGTCCCAGGAGGGAACCCTGGACCAGGTCGTTGGTCTTATCCTCCACACACCATGGAGAAAACGTATGACCAGTTGGTGCCTCTCCAAAGGCCCGTCGCTCAGCGGTGCATGGAACGCCACAATGGCTGCCAGGTACACCTTAAGCGTGGACAGGGAGAGACCCGCAGAGAACTGATCTTGGAGAAACTCCAGAACCGAAGCCACCGGGCAGTCCACTGGATCCAACTCATGTCTACACCAAGTGGAAAACACGTTCCACTTGAAGAGCCCTAGAGCTAAGTATGGTTTCAACCACCCCTGCCGATAGACCAGCATCTAGGTACAGGGCCACCTCATGGGCCAGACCCACAGTTTCCACAGCTTTGGGCGAGGGCGAAACATTGTGGCCTCTGCCTGAGACAACAGATCCCTCATCAGAGGAATCTGCCACGGCGGAGCTATCAGGAGTGAAATTATGTCTGAAAACCTTACTCGGGCTGGCCACAATGGGGCTACCAGAAAAAGACCCTGACCCTTTTTGGTTCAGATAAGCTACCACCGACGTATTGTCACCCAGGTCTCTGTGCCGTTCACACTGCATAACTTGCCATCTGTGAGCAATCTGGAGTCTTGAAGTCGTTGTGGCATTCACATTACGTGACTAATCGGTGACAGGGTCACACACTAAACTAGCTGACAACAGCTGTGTCACCCGACGCGACGCGACAGACAACCCACGATCAACCGCTGATTTACTCCCGATCACAACCTGACAGACGCCGAGTGGTAAATCAGGCTAAAAACCGTGTAATGTGAACTACGCTGAACTTAATTGGTTCTCATTGTGTAAAAATCCATGTGCCCTCCATAATTAAGTATATGAACCACAATTCTCAATAATACAATTATATACATTAGCATGTCTATAACAGTTTGCTCATTATGGATCCTTTTCAGTCAGCGATATTAGTGATTCACCAAAATTAACATTTGATTTGTATAGGTAGAGCAAGATTTTGTAGATTTTACCAAATCCTGACTGATAACTAGAGCCCGACCGATATAACGACCGGCCAATATTATTGGCCGATATGATCTAATTGCATTTAATCGGCGTTGGCCGTTTATAACAGCAGATATGACTATTAACTGTTAACAACACTGCCTCACCACAAAAACCACAGAAGAAAACAATCAGCTGACCGGAGTTTACCAGAGCTTATATGCAGTAATTAGAAACACGCAGAGGGCTGTGTGAGCGGTGAGTCGGTCTTTTGTCAATTTAATTACGTGACTTTATTAATTATAATAAAAACAGACCCGATCACTTCTCCTCTCCTGAAAACACTCATGACTTGCTAACCATCCCATTTTTCACTGCACTCCCATGGCTTTCTACCAGCTCACAGCAGGTTAATGTTAAGGTAGCTGGGTGCTGGAAGCTGCTGGACAGACATGACTGTAGATTTATTTCAAACAGTGTGGCAGTTCTAGTGAATGGTCCACATTTGTCTCCAGTTCATCACTTAAATATTCTCTAAAATCACCTAACGTTACAGCAGCTAACGCTGCACGTTGCTAGATTAGCCACAAAGCTAATGTTTATCAGTGGAGGAGTCACTGTAGTCAGAGCTGTAACGGCTCTGATTGTAGTTCTAAATCTCAAAGTTGCATGTCCCCGTTGTAAACATTCCTGTTGTATTAGATGCATTCAACAGCAGCTCACTGTATAATAGACTGCATGATTTATACCGATGGTGGTTAAATGGTTTCACGTAGCTTTGGTTAGAATTAAAGAATGCTGGTAAAAGAATCAACAAGATGTGATTGTGCTACATTGAAATTATGGCAGATTATTAGTAAAGTGAAATACACATGTTTATTCTCTCTAACTCTTGCTGTTTACAGATGGCTGAAAAAGTTGCACCTTCCAATAGCAACTATTGATGAGCAATTGTTTACACGTTCACTGTTTAAGACTGTTATCTATTTTATTAACATAATCTATTTAGGAAAAGGTGTTATAGCCCACATACATAACAGCTTCCAATATCAGCCTGTTCTAAGTGTAGTTTATACAATAAAGGGGTCTACTATACAAATCATTCATAAAATCTAAATATCGGTTCATAAATTCGCTCTTTTTCACTTGAGTATTGGCATCGGCCCCCATAACCCCCATAAATGTCTTCCATTGCCAAATCGAATAAAAGGTTGTCCTATTTACTGAAGTAGTAAAAAGTTTTCATAAGGACCTTGAGGGATGGTAATGATTGTTCCAGATATTAGTCAAAGCTTAAGGTTTTACCAGGGAAACTTCGTTATGGTTTGTGAAAAAAATTTTAATTGCAAATCTAATGAAAACATAAATTAATGGTCTTGGGGTTTTTTCTGGGGCAAGTGACCAGGGTATAGGCAGGAAACTCCCTTCGAGGTGTCTCTAAAATAATTAGGAGTTAATAAACTGTTCTGGCCTCCCAGTCATTCATTAATTCCTGGTAATGGACACCTCATCAGGTATAATCCCTCACATATCTCATCTCATACATCAAAGTATTGTTACTGTTGTAATCTGGATTATGTCTTCTGATGTACTTACACTGGTGGGGTGGGGTGTATTCACTGGGAGTTCTCAGCTCTGTAAAGAACACAGTAAACATTATCAGTTGTGCTGTATAAAGTTCTCATTAACTGAATTACAGTCCTGCACTTACCGACAGACTTTGTAGAATCCAAGTTAAAAAATGTTCCTTCTCGTTGTTTCAGGATTCCCTGATCAGGACCTGTTGCTGCATCCTGAAATCCTTCACAGCTCACGTGCTCTCCATTGTTCACTGTTACAATTTCACCCAAACGTGTTAACAGCTCTGGAAGCTGAATGTTGTTCTGCATTAAATATCTGTATCTACATTTTCTGATAATTTCTTTTAAAGGCTGGTCTGGTACGTTTGTCTCCTTGGAACCTGACCTCTCCTCTCTGGTTGTTGATATCAGAACCAGTGAATGATCAAATGATCGATCACTGAAGAGTTTCAGGACTCTGCAGAGCCTCAGTTTGTGTTCCTCAGTGAAGTCTTCAGGCTGAAGAACCAGCAGGAACACATGAGGTCCAGGATCAGAGAGTCTCACACAGTTTGTCACATGTTCTGTCAGTTTCTCTTCAGAGATGTTGGGATGCAGCAGATCTGGGGTGTTGATGAGAACTATTTCTTTTTCCTTCAATCGTCCACTGACTCGCAGACAGTCGTCTGGTTCTTCCTCAGTGTTGAACTTAGTCTCTCCCAGTATGAAGTTCCCCACTTTTCTCCTCTCAGACCAGCTGTTCCCCAGCAGAACAACCCTCAGCTCAGACACTGAAAAGAAAACACTGAATTTAAAAAACTGTCTAAACTTTGTCCAAAATGAAAACAATATATTCTGGATTTATAACCAAAGTCAATATTTTTCAAGGCGGACTTGAGAGAATGTGTCAGCTGTTATCATGTTGAAACTTACAATTGTATCAATGAGCTTGCAAATATTCAAATAAAATAAAATGTGAGTTTGTACCCAGCACATAAAAACACTGTAATTCCAGATGTTAATATACAGAAGAATAATTCTGACTCAGTTCAGTTTAACTCACTGTTGGGTGGCTCGAATTCCAAGCTGCTTCTCCGCTTCAGGGGTTGAAGATCATCTGACACTGTAAGGATACAGAACATCGATTCATTCAACAATCTAAATTTCTGTTTCTGGAAGGACATGTTGCTGCTGATTATTTTGTATTTTAGTAGTTTTAGTTAAAACTAGTAAAAATCACGAGCAAAACAAGACGTGTAGGAAGAGCTTCTGCCTTTGATCCACAAAAAGTCTGCAGCCAAAACTCAAAGCAACAAGAAGACTGAATGAGAACATGGTCCACCTCTGAGAAACATGTATACCTTAGGGCATAACCAGAATCCATTATACAAGGTTACAGATTGAGTTATGCATCTAACATGGTACAACTTATTCTTACCCTGTACCAAACAATGAAATAATAAACTTTATGTGTAAAACAACTTTCAAACAAGAATTTCAGCTCAAAGTGTTTTACAAAACAGGAATTAAATGCATGAACTTAGACATGATCATAAAAAGGGTAATGTAGTGTACACATAACTATTGTTCTTATTTTCTATTTCTACTGTATTTTCTATTTATATATTTATATTCTATTTTTATTCAATGTGTATTTTCTTATCTCTGGTGTTGTGTTGTATCTGGAGCTGCTGCAACCTGAGAATCTCTCCAGTGTACGAACAATAAAGTCTGTCTTAACAATCCATGTTAAAATCACACCTACATACAGTGAGAGAAAAAATTTTTTGATCCCCTGCTGATTTTGACAAAGAAATGATCAGTCTATATTTTTAATGGTAGGTTTATTTGAACAGTGAGAGACAGAATAACAACAAAAAAATCTGAAAAACACATATAAAAAATGTTATAAATTGATTTACATTTTAATGAGTGAAATAAGTATTGTCCCCCTCTCAATCAGAAAGATTTCTGCCCCCCAGGTGTCTTTTATAGGTAACGAGCTAAGATTAGGAACACACTCTTAAAGGGAGTGCTCTTAATCATGTTTGTTACCTCTATAAAAGACACCTGTCCACAGAATCAGATTCCAAACTCTCCACCATGGCCAAGACCAAAGAGCTGTCCAAGGATGTCAGGGACAAGATTGTAGACCTACACAAGGCTGGAAAGGGCTACAAGACCATCGCCAAGCAGCTTGGTGAGAAGGTGCCAACAGCTGGTGTGATTATTCGCATCAACTCAAGAGGAACGCTGCCTATGACCCCAAAAACACCGTCCCCACTGTGGAACCATTATGCTTTGGGGGTGTTTCTCTGCTAAGGGGACAGGACAACTTCACCACATCAAAGGGACGATGGACGGAGCCATGTACCGTCAAATCTTGGGGGAGAACCTCCTTTGCTCAGCCAGGGCATTGAAAATGGGTCATGGATGGGTATTCCAGCACGACAATGACCCAAAACACACGGCTACAAAGGAATGGCCCAAAAAGAAGCATATTAAGGTCCTGGAGTGGCCTAGCCAGTCTCCAGACCTTAATCTCATTGAAAATCTGTGGAGGGAGCTGAAGGTTCGAGTTGCCAAACGTCAGCCTCGAAACCTGAATGATTTGGATAAGATCTGCAAAGAAGAGTGGGACAACATTCCTCCTGAGACGTGTGCAAACCTGGTGGCCAACTACAAAAAACATCTTACCTCTGTAATTGCCAACAATGGTTTTGCCACTAAGTACTAAGCCATGTTTTGCAGAGGGGGTCAAATACTTATTTCACTCATTGAAATCATTTTTTTTGTTATTCTGTCTCTCACTGTTCAAATAAACCTACCATTAAAAATATAGACTGATCATTTCTTTGTCAGTGGGCAAACATACAAAATCAGCAGGGGATCAAATAGTTTTTCCCTCACTGTACATTTTTACTATTAACTGCAATTGCCATTCATTTGTTATTGTTTTTTTAAATGTTATTTTGTGCCATCATTTTATGTGTTGTTACTTGTTATACAGTATATCACTGTTTTATTTACCATTTCCCAATATTATAATGTATATTGTAGTAACAAACATTTTTCATCAGAGATCTGGAAACCAAATGACTTTTTGTGCAGGAATAAAAAATACAGTTCTTTATTGCAGATGTTAAGAGCAGACAAAGGCTACGTTCAGACTGCAGGCCTTAATGCTCAATTCAGATTTTTTTTTTGTTTGACAGTTCTCATTATAGTTTAAATGTGGCCCATTTCAGACTCCAGTGTGCCTGAAAGTGACCCGCATGCGCAGAAGAATAACAGGAGGTCAGACGCAGCAGAAGGCACACAAGAAGCAACTGAGGGGGGCCCTAGGGAATATGCTATCGTTTTTGATGCTGTGCCAAGAAATATTATTCAGATTTTAAAATATAACTCAACCGGTGTAAGTGGCAGTAATTTGACTACACAAGAAATTTTTCTTGGCGACATTGACATCACAACCAAAAAATGCTCAAACAAATACATTAGGAATTTAATGCACACTAAAACATTTCCTGCAGCACGATCCTTTTGGGCTTCTCAGTTTGAAGACATCAAATGGGATAGAGTGTGGTTAATTGGGGACAAGTTCCTCTTAAATAATAAAATAAAGGAGGTGTCTTATAAAATTGTACATAGAATATACCCAGCAAAGAAACCGTTAGAGAGATTTAAGATTGATATTGAATATTCCTGTACCTTTTGTGGCAGTTATGATGAAACAATTTGTCATTTGTTTTATGATTGTACATACAGTATGATATTTTGGAGAGATGTTGAAAACTATATAAGACGTAAAACTGGTCAAACTTTAACATTGAGGAGAAAAGATGTTTTTATTTACTTTGAAGATGGTAGAACAGATAAGGATTTTTCTTTTTTTGTCCAGTTGTTTTTAGTCTTAGGAAAATTCCATATTCATAAGAAGAAATGGGCGGAGTCCAATCCAAATTTTGAACACCTTTTAGCGGAGCTAAAACAATATCACACCACTGTAAGAGGTCTTAAAAATAGAAAAGCTATTAAAACTGACCTTGTACTTTCTAAATATGTTTAATTCGCATCCTTTTATGTAATTTGGTCTTGTTTTATTTTTTTTATTTTTTTTGGTCATTGTTTGTCTTGTATGTTTGTTTAGTAGTGTATTTTGTGTATCAACCCTGGCATAAACAGATGTTGTTGTACTATATTGTTAATATTGAATAAAAAAAAAATACAAAAAAAAGCAACTGAGGGGGGGTTAAAAAGCAGCATAGCTCCGGATAGCTCGCGGGACACTCCCGTTTTTCAGTGTCCTCTCACGGGTCGCATTTCTCCCGAATTATGACGACTGTTCACAACTTTCTGTTCTTTTTTTTAACAGTTTTCGCCGATGTACAACCCTCCTCTCTCTCTCCCCACGTCCCTCTGTTATGATGAACGTAACTCAGAATAGAGCTCGCGTTCCGGTGGATTTATGAGAAAGGGAATCTGTTAGCAGATGATAGCGAGGTAGAGGAGGAAGAGAGCCACGTCTATAATGGCTTTTTGTGGAGCTTTTTCGTTCACCGCGGCTCAGTCTGCAGCAGAACATCTGCTTTACAGTGACCCCAAAGTCGGATCAAATGAGTAGGTCCAGACTCAGGTCAAAAAGATAAAGAAGATCTGATCTGTATCGGATTTGGACCACATATGGAAGTGGCCCAATTCCAGAACTGGAAAACTTCAGATTCCATGACTTGGCCTGTTCACACTGGCACAAAAAGATCAGATCTGATTAAGTCACATATATGGGCGAAAAAAAACAGATTTGGGTCACATTGGCCTGCAGTCTGAAGTTGCCACAGTGTTTTCCAGACTAACACAGCCTGACTGGACTCACTTGATGCTGCAATCGCCATGATGTCACTCTGCTGGAAACATCTGGATAAATTCAACAGCTGGATCTGAGTACCTAAAGACGTGACAGCATAAATTGTTAAACAGTTAACTTGTCTTACTTTGTGTAATGCTGTCCAATGTTACATCAATAACTCCTGGGCCAAAAGAAAAAAAATCGCGATTTTACTACTACTAGGGTACTAATATTACTAATATTGGCGTCGTCAGCTCACTTCGGCCTAAATGTCGACAGAAACTTTTGTCTCAGTAAATCTCCTGATTTCAGAGAGACTTTAGAGATGAAACACGGACTGAAAACAGATCTGGACTCTCGGTTCAGACCAAAACACACAAACCATCAGTTAGTGAAGTTAGTGTGATAATAACAAGCTGTGAGTCTGATGAGAAGCAGCTGACTGACGGGAGGAAGATCGCTGATTTTATAGTTAATAATGTGAATCTGGAACCTCCCGAAGTTCTATCATCTGCTTCATAAACTACCTTGACTTTGATATTTTTAAAAATCTAGTTTTGCTCGAGTTCACTTACCAGCTTGACTTTTTGCTGCGACACAATCAGCTGTGAGACTGAAAGTACGAATAACGGTCAAGAGCAGGGGCGTAGCACAGAATTCTGGGGCCCCCACATTAGCAGTCTCTGTGGTCCCCCTTCCTCTGTTCATCTCTTCATAGGCGGAAATCCCATGTGTTTTTAAAATAATTGTGTAAGTGGTCAAACAATACAAATGCAAACAGGTAAAAAGAAAGTGTTTCAAGTTTAGAAAGATTGTGATTGTGAAACATGTGAAACATTGATTTTGTTCAGTATAATGACGAGTGGCTGATCAGCGGGCTTGCTGCGGTTGAATACCTCAGGAAGAGCCGTCCTCTGTCCAACCTAAAATAATATGTGTCGCTGGATGATATGTGTGTTGTTGGCCAGATAAAAAGACAGAGAAAAGAAAACCAGACACGGACAAAATAATTTTTCAGTGCAACAAAAGCCAAGTGAGTACAAAGAGTCCCCATATTAAGGTGATTTGGTAACATCACGGTGTCCATGCTACACTAATAAAAATAGTAATGCTTTCCTCTGTGTACACATCCTATTCAGGAACGATTCTGGCTGTGCTATTTGTGTCTCCTTCAAAACTTGCTCTTGAGAAATGTAATGTTTATTGTGCCCCCCAATTGTCAGTTTGCAATGTGACCACATTTCAACCCTCTTTTCTCAACATACTGCATCATACAATTACTTTACTACGGTAAAATTAGGTTTGCTTGGAGCAGGGCCGTAACCAGGGTTTAGACATTAGGAAGGTCCTGATGTTTTTGTTTCTTTTAATACAGCTTATTTACAGTAATTCATACCAAAATTACACCTAAACTTATGATTTATAAAGAACATACGATTACAAACACAGACCTATTCTGCTGAAGCTTTTACTTCCCATACTAACTAAGAGCTTTGATGAGGCTTTGGCCATGTGATTTCAGTCCGGTCTCATTTCCAGGCATCAAATAGCTACGCTTTGTCACGACCTTCAGCATCTGGTGGCAGCGCACATTGCAGCCTTTCATATCAAGCATCCATATATTAAAAAATGATGTCCAGTCTTTTCCAATAGTTTGCAGTTTAGGGCATTTATTTCCTTTGTCCTCACATCGTCCATTGACCACTTCCAATAAATAATACTAAGTCATTTAAAGTAAAATCCAAATAATCTGAGCACAATTAAAAATGTTTGCTGCTCTTCTTTAATTAACACAACCTGTCCTGTCTGTCTTACCTGAGGTCAGCACCAGCCTTCCAATGTCATGCCCCCCGTGGCTTTGAGGAAAACATCAAATATGGCTTCAATAATTTGGGGTCTTGTCCAAACTAATTGTGAACTTGGTAAAGTTTTCAATAGGGTTTTTGAGATCTAGATTTGGGGGTTTTGGTGGCAGCAAACCTATCTAGAAGTGTTGATTTGTTTGAAGCCTTTTGTACTATGTATTTTGTGTGTTGGGTAATTTTGTGGACATTTTGTTGGCTTTTTGGTGAAATGGATCTTGTGCTGTACTGTGGGTGCAGGGATTTGTGAGTCAGGAGGTTTTGCAGTTGTGTTGATGCTGCTTGATTTTTGTGCTGTAGTCTCAGTTTTGTGGTTCTCTTTAAGATGGAGTTTAAATTGGTGGAGTTTATTGAGTGTCCTACTCTAGAGATGTTTAATCGGTGTACTAAGGAAAGTCTGCTGTTGATTGCTGACCACTATGAGGAAGCTGTTTCTAGACAAATTAAGAAACAGGCTGTTAAGGCGGAGTTCTTGGCTGACTTGGTGGAAAAGGGCATTTTGCCACAGCTTCAGAGTACTCCAGAAACTCCTGAGCAGTCATGTCAAACTACTGGTGACTTAAAGACTTAAAGAACTGGAAGTTGAATTGCAGCGTCTGGCGTTAAATGACAAGGAACTGACGTCAATAGACAGAGAACCTAAGTATTTGAACGATCTTAAAATGAAGAAGCTTGATCTCCGCATGCGTGAATTTCGTCTAGATCTTCAAATTTTGATGTAAGCAGAAACATTCGCTTAGTTCCTCCTTTTAATGAAAAGGATGTTGACAATTATTTCACCTTATTTGAGCGGGTGGCTTCTACACTGAAGTGGCCAAAAGAAATGTGGACGTTGTTGTTGCAATGTGTTCTGAGTGGCAAAGCGCAGACTGTTTACTCATCACTTCCGACAGAAGACAGTCTTGATTTTGACAAAGTAAAAGCTGCTGTGCTTAGAGCATATGAGCTGGTGCCGGAGGCGTACCGTCAAAAGTTTCGCCGGTTGAAAGAGTTTGGCCATCAGACGTGTGTTGAATTTGCTCGGGAGAAGGAGACTCTTTTTGATCGCTGGTGTACATCTAATGAGGTTGATGATTTTGCACAGCTTAAACAGTTAATATTAATTGAGGATTTTAAAAACAGTCTTCCAGAGCGGGTTTCATCTTACTTAAACGAACATAAGGTTTGTGATGTTTTTAAAGCTGCTGTCTTAGTTGACGAATATGTTCTTACACGCAAGAATGTTTTTTTGGATCGTCCTTTTTTTGTAATGTTAGTAAGCCTTTTCAAAATTTGACTTCTACTGTGAAGGATGGGCATAGTGGGGTCTCTGAGGGTGGCAGAAATGCTGGTCCCTCAGAGCTTGATGTTGAGGCTGATCAGGATGATTTGAAGGTAAAAGACATCATGTGTTTCTATTGTAAAAAAAGAGGATATTGTGGCAGGCTGTCCTGTGTTGAAAAAGGTGAGATGTGAAGCCTGTAGCTTTACTACACAACGTAGACAAAAATTTAAATGAACCTGTCTTGTCTAAGGACATGTCTACTGACCTGACTTTTTTGCTCCAGTTGTTATGGATGGTGTTGTCAAACTTAAGGTGCCGGTGAAGATTTTGCGGGACACTGCTGCCTCCCAGTCTCTTATTCTGGAAGGAGTTTTGCCATTCAGTAATGAGTCTGCTGTGGGTTCTGATGTTCCTGTGTTGGGTTTTTGTATGGAAGACATTGATGTGCTTTGCATAGAGTCTGACCTTGTGTCAGGAGAAGTGTCTGTGGGGGTGTGTCCTGGTTTCCCGATAAAAGGGATTGCCTTTTTGATGGAGAATGACTTGGCCAGTGGAAAGGTGTTGGTTAAACCTGAAGTGACGCCGATTCCTGTTAGGCAGGTTCCTGATGAGCTTGCTCAGAAGTTTCCCAAAGTTTTTACTGCATGTGCTGTTTCTCTATCTATGTGTAAACAGCATGAGGAGGAAATTGATTTGAGTGGATGGATGCCATCACATGCCTCTGCTGCAGATGACTGTAGTGCTGTAACCCAGATTGCTCCGGCTTCTCTATATCTGATTTCAGTGGTATGTGAGCCTTTTGGACCAGTTCTGGTTGACCATGTGGGTCCCCTGCCTCGTACAAAAAACTGGTAAGTTTTGTTGACTGTGATGTGTGTTTGTCCACTCAATTCCCAGAAGTATTCCCTTTGTGTAAGATCTCAATTCCAGACGTTGTAAAGATTTTGACAAAGTTTGACAAAGCACAGTGTGTGAGTCTGGTGACTGTCATCTGAAGTGGTCAGTGGTATCATTGATTTTTAATTTTTTATTTACATGTTCAAAAATAAAGATATCAAATCAAATCAAGTGGTGCTTCGTCCATTGGAAAGGGGCCTTGGCACAAGGTATTCTGAAGGAGTGTTTATGGTTTGTTTTGGTGTTTTTTTCTTTCAGTGTGCCCCGTTCAGTAACTTAGGGTGGGAGTGTTACGTTCTCCTGGTTACATCGAATTACCTAACCCAGCTTGGCTAGGTAATGCTTTCTGTCAGCCTTGCTTGCTTCAAATGCCTCCATTGTTTTCATTGCAAACATGCAACATGTCCATGACAAAACAGGTTGTCTGCCAATGTCTCCAAAACAACACATATGAGCATCGCACTAGTCCAGCTACAGTACACCTTAAACACATGGTTAACTTTGTGAAACTATGGTAGTTTGGTTATGTTAGGCCACCAAAACTACTTGGTTAGGTTTGGGAAAATGGTGGTTTGGGTTTAAGTAAGTCACGTGACAAAAATCATGTGACTTAACTCACTGCTGCTGTTGTAAATGTGCACAGCTCTTTGTTGCAACATTTTAGAGTTTATGATCGCTCAACTTTTTTTCATTTGTATGGCTATTGCAACCACAGGAAGTAGCCTACTACACAATACAGTCCTCTTGACACCTACGCAGTAGCTACAGACTCGCTTCATTCAAATGAAGGTGGTCGGCACAGTAAAGTAGTATCTCTGGCAGTTTATGCCAAGAGCTGTTACTTTAATGTGCTGTACAGTCATTTTGAGGTTTGGGGGAAAATCCACACCGCTCCCAAACATTTTGTCCTTATCTTTTATTTTGAAGTTACAAAAAGGCGGTCAGGTAATAAAAGAAGGAAATGTTGTGAAGGTCATTTGGTGCACAGTGCCATGTCTTGTCCTCACTGCTATGTGCGATCAGAGTATAAAACAAGAGACAGCAGGTTTATTATACTGATAACATGTCAAAGTCTGTGATGATTCCTTTCCAACATAGAAGTCTACTTTCACTTTGGGATCTAAAGGCCATTAGACATAAGGTTTCTGTTTGAGACCTTAACAAATCCCTGAGCAGCCTGTAGTGTTAGATCTTCTCACTTTATATTACATAGATGTGAAAGCAGGTGACACCTTGCTGTTCCTCATGAATTTGTTTCAACTTGCTCAGCGCTTAAAAGGAAAACTGAAGACTTAAATAAACCGCTAGATGTTTTTAGAAAATACACAGCATGAGAGCTTCTTGCTCAGCTTTCAGTATGGTGTTCGGGTAACAGCGGGGTTGGGAAAGTTGAAATTGAGAAGCGGTGGCTTTCATTGTGATTGACAGCCCTTTAGCTTTTGGCTAACTCCAAAATATTTTATTCTCAACCTTTGCTTTGAGTAATTAAAAAATGGCACACAGCAAATATAAGCTGACTGAAAAAACTTAATTTTATAGCAGTGAAGATAACAGATGGTGCTTTTTACTTAGAGTAAACAACAAAAGAGTGATGGTAGATTTATGATATGAAGAACAGGTCAAAATCTCTGTTGAAAAAATAATAACAATAAATTTGATTTATACAGCGCTTGCCCAAGTACTCAAAGATGCATACTGGCAGTAAGATTAAAGTCATTGCCATCCATGGCTATTTACTTGGTTCCCTGCTTCACCTTTTAATGTTCATTGTGCTGTTTGTTACTTGAACTTCAAGAAAAGTCTGTAACTGTTTATTATTTTTGCCACTTGACAATAAAAGGCCATACCTGCCTGATTTCACTGGCGATTTGTTGCTTCCTTCATCCCTAGACTACTACTGGTTTTTAACATAGGGATAATCGTTCCTATACAACATAAGGAAAATCAAGCCCTACCTCACTCAGTATGCCCCTCTCCCCCGCTCCAACACCATCTTCAAACAATCAACTTCCCCCACTGCCACGCTGCCACGCCCCTCTCCGACCCCTCACCGGCGCTCATGATCTGTGTAGATGATGTGAGCCAGCTCTTTCAAGGGTAGAAGAGCACGAAGGCTCCTGGACCTGACGGTGTGTCTCCATCCTGATCTTCAACAGATCACTGGAGCTGTGTGAAGTTCCCTCCTGCTTCAAACACTCTACAGTCATCCCGGTCCCCAAAAAACCCTACATCTCTGGACTAAATGACTACAGGCCCGTCACTCTGACATCTGTAGTCATGAAGTCCTTTGAAAGCTGGTGTTGGCCCATCTGAATGACATTACAGCCCCCGCCACCATACTCAACAGCCCTGAGTCTGCTGTGGAATCCTTCAGGTTTCAGGGATCCACTATATCCCAGGACCTGAAGTGGGAGCCCAACACTGACACCATCATCAAGAAGGCCCAGCAGAGGATGTACTTCCTGCGCCAGCTCAGGGAGCTCAACCTACCTAAGGAGCTGCTGATCCACTTCTACACAGCCATCATCCAGTCTGTCCTCTGCACCTCCATCACTGTCTGGTTTGGATCTGCCACCAAGAAGGACAGGGACAGACTACAACGGACAGTCAGGACTGCAGAAAAGATCATCGTGCCAACCTGCCTTCCATTCAGGACTAACACATTTCCAGAGTCAGGAAGCGGGCAGGAAGCATCACTGCAGATCCATCTCACTCCGGACACAACCAGCTTCTCCCCTCTGGTAGGTGCTACAGAGCACTATATGCCAAAACCAACAGACTCACAAGCCATCACTCTAATGAACAGCTGGTTTCTGAATGCAATACCCCACTAAATCTGTCTCTAAACAGCCACCTGTTTACAGGCTAACACTTATTATTTATTCATCATTCTCTATTTCAGTGCTGTTCATACTGTTATGTCATGTTGTAGATGCTGTATACCAAATCCACCTACCTCAAGTGATAACTCCTGAACAAAATAATTATTTATTCCAGCATCCTTTGCACTGTGTACATGTGTACATGTATGCATCTATATGTATCTCAGTATCTCACATCCACTTCTGACATGTACATACTCCTGCATCCTTTGTGCTCTGCTCACTGCACTATTTGTCAATATGTCTATATTGTTTTTGTTCATAGTGTGTATAAGTCTGTGTCTGACTTTATCTTATTTTTATTATTTTATTGATTTTGTATGTTTGTAAGAGTAAGCACATCGTGAGCAATATAAAATCCTGAGTCAAATTCCTTGTATGTGAACACATGCCTGCCAATAAAGCTGATTCGGGTCCTCCTAAATAGTCGTGTGTGTTTCTATGCAGACTTAGGCCCAATCCCAATCTCCACCCTCACACACTCACAGACTTTGAGGCGCGTTCCCGGGAAGTCCGTGAGGGCTTAGGGCTGTCCCACTGTCAAATCGTCAAGTGCGCGAGGGCTCTCTCAGCGGACATTTTGAGCCCTTTTAGACTCCTTTCCGTGAAGTCCGCGATTTCTGCAGACTTTGGCTGAGGGAATTGCCCACAGTTCATAGCGGTATGACGTGAAACACGGGGTTACCAGGGGAAGCCCGAAGCGAGACAAATATCACGGCAAATACGCCTATACAGGAGAAGAAGAAGAAAACGGTAAACAAACAAGCATTGACACCAACGCTGATGTTAATATTGTTAGAATTTTTCTGAACTTAAGATGGTGCATAGAACACATAAAGTCAGAGGAATACACCTTATTAGCCTACACACTTTGTTTATTCAACTATTTATTTTAGTTTTTACTTAATGATGTGTGTTTTGACCAACAATAGTGTCGGCCTATTCATGATTATTGACAAATATATTGACATTTACCGCTCCTCCACTCTGTAGAGTGGATGTCACTATAAGAGCCTGCAGGACTTCATTAATCAGACAAAAGCATAAAATAAAAAGTGTGCAGCGTTTTTCAGCGTTGTCAAGGTAACGTGATAAAGTGGGAAAGGGCCGTCCCGTTCCTAGTTACAGCATTTTGAGTCCTTGCAGCCTCTTGCACTCAGTCACTTTCCAAGTGACGTCAGTAAAGTCTGTGAGGGTTCAGGGCTTAGGGCTTAGGGGGGTGATTGGGATTGGGCCTTACAGGTGTTTAGCCTTGCTCTTGAACACACCTCATCAAATTAGCTCCACCCAGATCAAACCCCCTCATTAGCTGAGCTTATTTAAAGCAGCTGTAGTATCATGGCTGCCTCTGTGCTTTTTCCCTGCCTGTCTGTTGCCACATGAACCCTCTGTGACGTTTAGGTAGGTGAGTTAGTAAAAACATTGTCTTATGTTTTCATTGCCTTTTCCCAGTGACTGAGGTTGTATGTTTTTCAGCAGCCTACTGCCTGCCTGTTATGTGGTTTGGCTGATTCCAAGGTTCCCTGTCTGGAGTGGTGTGATGGATTGTTCCTTACAGAACAGCCTGTGTTAAGGTATGAGAAGCTTAAGGAGCAACAAGTAGAGGATGATAAATACCTGAGGTAAGTATTATTTACTTTTATAAATCTGTTATAATGTATGTGTTTTTAATTGTAGGTGGTCAGCTGCTCTTTTGCCTTTGTAAAATTAAGATTTAAATCATTGTTGCTGGTACACTTTGGCTGTAGTGCCTCTAACCGGCACTCCCCTATAGTTGGCTAGGCTTATATTTTAGATATAACTAACTGGTCCATTGTGTTTTATTTAACTTGCTGTTTTGTTCTTTTCAGTGGTGCAAGTGGTCGGCTTGTGGTGGAGACTAGGCACGCTAGTGTGGGTTCCTTCACTGATTGTAGTGTTAACGGCACTGGGGCACAATTTGGTAGTGACACGACTTGCAGTGACCATCGATTGCAGTGAGCAGATGCGGTGGGTAAGTTGCTGCACCCCTAGAGCACACCCTTAAACTGCTTCCCCACAGCTGGCCCTGGCCCCCTCTGCCTTTTTGTTTGGTTCAAGAATCAGTAATAACCAGTGTTGGGAACGTTACTAAAAAGTAATTAGTTATAGTTACTCACTACTTGTTCCAAAAAGTAACTGAGTTAGTAACTGAATTACTCTGTAATAAAAGTAACTCGTTACCAGGGAAAGTAACTATTTACGTTACTGTTAAAAAAAAATCTCTGCTTCTTCATCGAATCTCTGTTTAGCTGTTGTGTGTGTGTGTGTGGCATGTGTGCTAAAAACACTGGCTCTGATTGGCTACCAAGAAACATGACTCTGCCTTAGCCAACATAATCGCTGGCACCCGAGCTTCTCTTGTCCCTCATCTCTCCCCGCCGAAAGAGTTTAGCAGGCAGGCGAGAACGGGAACAGTTGAGCGCCACGTTGCGCCCAGAGAACCTGATATGGAGAGCGCAGCGTACCGGTCCACTTCAAGCACTGCTTACCTCGTTATTAACCCACCTCCTGACTAGCTGTGTGAGCCAGCTGGTGCGTTCGGATTACACAGTTTATTACATAGTAACGCACCGCATTTAACGACCAGTAGCGTTAACGGCGTTGTAACAGGAAAAGTAATTAGTTAGATTACCCGTTACTGAAAAAAATAACGCCGCTATGCGTAGCGCCGTTCTTTAAACGCCGTTATTCCAAACACTGGTAATAACGGGGAGTTTTGTTAAAGATAAAACAAATTGTTTGCCAAATTTGTAATATTACATTGTAATTTGATTACTTATTTATAGTATTCACCATCCTCTTTTCAGGCACTTCCAGTTACCGATTATCATCAAGTTATTCTTTTGGAGCCACGTCTCTGTCTTACTTCAATGAACCTGTGTAGCCTTTGTATAAAGTTTTTGTCAAAGTAGAAATAGAGCATTGCCTGGGGTGGAAGTCCCCAGGTGGCGTTGTCGGATAGTAAGATTCTGGTGGTGATTCCTCTTTTAGCGCCACCACAAGCCTGGCCACACATGTAAATATCTAAAACTCGACACATACAATAAATGTAACTAATGTGTACTGTTGCTTATTACAGTTCTGCGTTGAATTACGTTTTTAAGGTTTTGTGCTTTTCATTTAATCAGAATATACTGCAGAAGAAAACACAATCCAGTTTTGGAAAATTCCATTTGCAGTTAGGGCGCACACATGAACAACTAAAATTTGTTTCACCTAAAAAAATCGTTCTGAAGTTTATATGTAGTTGTATTTCTATGTATAATTGCATAACTTGTATTATGAAGATGTTCGTAATGAACAAGACAACATTTGATAAACAATCAGATAGCAAAGTGATCTGTGCTGAGGTGTGATGGACGATTAGCAGCCTGTTTCACCTGAGTGCCAGCTCAGCACTGAAGAAAAGTTCAAACTGAGATATGAAAAATAACTTAACATCTGTTCTGTTGTAGTTTGGTTTATTTATATGAACGAGAGCATGTATTTCAGTTTGCAGGCATTTAACAGGAAAGGAAAAACACAAGCGCAAACTTGTAAAAACATGTCTGTTAATGCTAGGAAGGAAAAAAAATCAAACATTCACATTAAAAAAATAACAACCTCTATAAAAATATCTGTAAAACTATACAAGAATACACAAGAATTCGTAGCAACCCCAGACAATTAACAAGGCAATGTATGAAAAACAAACAGCTTGCTACACTCCTTGGATTCCTGCATATTGTTGAGAGGAAATTAGGTGAATGCTCCTTAACAAGAGTGAACACACTGAAAGGCTCTACTTCTACCCAGACATCCGAGCCAGTTATAACACTATAACAGCCTGACCAGAGAGTCTAGAACTTGCAGGTAAGCTGCAGCAGAAAACTGACGTGTGTGAATCAGGTTAAAATGACGATGCTGTGCACCTGCATAGATCTGACTGGACTCTTCCAGTCTGGCATGTCACTGCACATCAACTAATTAAAAATAACACTATGCAACACTTTTCTCCCTTTTCCTGTGGGTACAGCTTAAGTAAAGTTACATTTAAAAAATTAAAGAAGATACTACAAAGTTAAACATTGTTTTAAACAGCGTACATCACTGATACATTTCATTTGGTTGTACTGCACTGCATGCACAGTGTCAATGAATGTACCTGAGCATGAGAAAAGATGTTGGTTAAAGTACATTTATGCAGTGAACCTAAACTGGGTAAGTAACATTTTGACACCAAAAAGAGATGAAAAGAAAAAGCTCCAAGTGTTAGATAAAACAAATTGTTTGCCAAATTTGTGATAAACTTTCATATTCCATTGTAATTTCATTACTTATTTATAGTATTAACCATCCTCTTTTCAGGCACTTCCAGTTACCAATTATCAATAAGTTATTCTTTTGGAGCCACGTCTCTGTCTTACTTCAATGAACCTATGTAGTCTTTGTATAAAATTTTAGTCAAAGTAGAAATAGAGCATTGCCTGGAGTGGAAGTCCCCAGGTGGCGTTGTCGGATAGTAAGATTCTGGTGGTGATTCCTCTTTTTATGTGAAAAGAAAAAGCTCCAAGTGTTTTCTTTAACAGCTTCGACTGAGTTCCACTGATTCAGCAAAAAGCCTGTTATATGCTATTTATCCAGAAAAAAAGGCTGGTGGCAGTCAGAATTTCAAAGTGAAAGTGAGGCTTATAGGGAATATACACCCAATAACACATTTATTCATTCTCTAACCATTAAACTGTGTGAACAGCATATACTGATGCTGTTAAAGTAAAAAAGATAAATGCTGTCTGTGAAACTTTAACTTTCAGTCGTATGTCTCTGTTAAAACACTCATGCTGGAACTGTTATGTTAACATTAGTTAAACCTGGACAGTGATATAAAGTATATTACATATTTTAGTGAACAGTTCCCCTTGAGGGAACTCAAACTGCGTCGGTGGCGACACTATGGGAAGCATACTCTGGCGTGGCAGAGCTGAATCATGAATGAAACTACTCCAATCCTATTGGTGTTCCTAGAACGGTAGCGTGTGACGGTGTAAGTGGAGGCATATATAAGCACACAGGACACATCAGCTTTTTTCTATTCAGTAGGCACTCTGTTTTATAGTCAAAAGCTCCACAAACAACCACAAACGTTTGTCCTACCTGGAAATTTTGCAGAGGAGATCATGGCTGGTGAGCAGTTTCGGAAGTGTCTTTCCATGCCCACGCTACATCACGGCTGGGGACACTCGTGAACTGTGTGTGTCTTGTCTGGGGAGGCCGAATGCCCAGGCAGCTCTCGAGGGGCTGCTTGCGACCATTCGCGAGGCTCTGTCCCTGAGGGTACTGAGGTCTCGTGCGTGCCCCTTTCTGAAGACGGCTGGATGAGCTCTCCCCGTCGCTTGGGTCCTGTGGCTGCTGAGGCGGCGCGGCGGCTGCAGTCATGCGGTCATATCTCCGAGGGCATCGGGGCTGCCGAGGCTTTTTCCCAATCCTCATCTGCCAGCTCTGACTCCTCGTTTCCCCATCCGTGAGCCCACTTCTCGGTTTCTCAAGCTCGAGGTATGAGCCCGGAAAGGCTGCAGCTGTCCGATTCTGAGGAATTGGATGTGCTCAGCATTGTGGAGGAGGAGGACTTCCGGGAGCGGGGCCGAAGTCATCTGTCGGTGGCCAGCTGCGATGAACTCTTGGAGGTGGTGACGGCAGCAGCCGCGCCACCTCCACGTCGCTCACACTGACTCCACACCGAGGTGGTGGAGTGGTTGTGCGAAAGGTTCAGCCCAGTAGCCGTAGACCTTTTTGCATCTCGAGAAACTATGCGCTGTCCTCTGTTTCTTCTGTCGCTCTCACCCCCAGCCCCGCTTGGGGGCAAGAGGGAGAACCGCGGTACAGACGTGGCCGAGGCTGCGTCTGTATGCGTTTGCTCTGCTCCCGGGGGTTCGGGAGTGGGTCCATCAGGATGGTATCAGCCTACTGTTAGTAGCCCCATTTTGGCCCGGCCCAAGTGTGGTTCTCGGACATAATCTCGCTCCTGGCGGGCCCGCCCTGACAGGTCCCTCTGAGGAGAGACCTGCTGTCAGGTCGGGTCTTCACCCTTGCCCCGCCCTGTGGAGGCTGTGGGTCTGGCCCCTGAGGGGGTGCAGTTCCTAGAGGCGGGCCTGACGGCAGGAGCAGTCGACAGCAGAACGACGGCAGGACTCAGCTCCAGAGCCCCGTCCACGAGAAGGATTTACGGCCTGAAGTGGAATGTGTTTGCCATGCAGCGTTCCACGCCCCTCTGAGGGATGGGTCTCTGGGGAGACGCAGTTCGAGTTCCCTCGAAGGGGATCGTCTCGGGTTATGTATGTTCCCCAAGAAGGGGAACGAGATACTGCGTCGGTCTGCCACACCTCACCCCGCCTGGAGTGCCTTGCTTCATAGCAAAGAGCTGATGTGTCCTGTGTGCCGGTGTACTTATATATGCCTCCAGTTACGCCGTCACACACTACCGTTCTAGCAACACCAATAGGATTGGATTAGTTTCATTCATTATTCAGCCCTGCCATGCCCAGAGGCGTTCCCATAGTGTCGTCACCAACACAGTGACTACGTTTACATGCAGCCAATAACCCGGTCGCGCACAGCCATGTAAACACCGGCAAAAACCCGGATATGCTCATAACCCGGTTTTTAAAAACCCGGATATTACCCCTAGGGTACCCTTTTCTAACCCGAATATTTCGGTCATGTAAACGCTGCTTTCGGCATATCCCCATCAAAAGGAACAGTGATTTGTGTTCTCGCGCATGCTCTATTCGCAAGAAATCTTGGTCTTTTGAGTATAGGAACTTCTTGTATGTGCCAAACCAGCGTGCAGTGTATCGGAAGTAAACGAGGTAAACATGGCGAGGCGCAACACAGCACCGTACTTCTGGAGCGAGGAGGAAACCAATTTTTTAATTCATGTTGTCAAAAACATGAATATAATGTCTTTGTTGACGGCAGAAAGTACAGAGATACTGACATTTACATTTAGAATCGAAATGACGCATATTGCGCCTTAAGGTTGTCCGTACGTCCAGACGTTAACCGTCGTCGCCGCTTACATCGGGTATTGCCAATTGATTACAAATTCCATGTATACAGGAGAAACTCTCTCTGCTCACGCATGTAAACGGGTTATACTGAATGTTTCAGAAACTCGAATCGTGACCTTAACCTGACCATAACCCGAATATTGACAGCATGTAAACGTAGTCAGTGTCTCGTTCCCCTTGTTGGGGAAAAAGGGATACATACGTAACCTGACACGGTCTGTTTAAACAGCTGGATTTGAGTGTGTTATATTATTAGAGTGCAGTGATGTTGGCACTGGGTGCTTTTAACTAGTCTGGTTAAAAAATAAAAACATGGCCCTTCCGCTAACTTTGACACAACGGACTGCTTCTGTGTGACATTTAAACCAAAGGAATCTTTTAAATTGCTCATGACATGCGGCAGGACTTTTGCTCCTCTGCGGTAAAAAGTTTCGCTTTCAACTCGTTCATTTCTTTCTCATGTTTCTTCTGCAGCTCTTCCAGCTCTTCCCCTTCCTCATCTTCGGTGGTAACTTGCTGTTTTAGCGCATTAATTTCTTGTTCATGTTTCTTCGTCAGTTCATCTATGTTTTCTCTTTCGTTTCTTTGATTTTCTTCCAGAAGTTTCTCTTTGAATTCGTCCAATTTTTGCTCCTGTTGTTTCTGTAATTTATTCAATTCTTCCCTCTGATTTTGTTGCAGTTGGTTCAGTAAATCCTGGTTTAACTCATTAATTTGTCGTTGATGTTTGAGGGACAGCATATACCTCATTGTTTTCTGATCATCTTTGTTTTTGGTCAAAAGCTCATTCTCTAATTCTTTAAACTCTTGCTTTTGTTTTGTCTTTAATTCATCCATTTGTTCCTTCTCCTTTGTCTTGCTTTGGGATGAAAGATATTTTTTAAGGTTATCCACCTCTTTTTTGTGTGTTTGTTGCATTCTCTTTATCTTTATCCTGTTGTCTTTCTTTTGGGTCAGAAGAATCAGTATCAAGTCCGCCATTTCTTGTTTATGTTTGTTCTGTAGTTCAGCCAAATCTTGCTTCAGACTTTTTTCTTTGTTGGTTGAGAGCTCCTTTTATCTGTTATACTCCTCCTGGTTCTCCTGCATTTCTTTCTCTTGCTGTTTTATCAGATGTGCAACTTCCTCCATGTGTTTTTCTATCAAAGCTGCAAAGTAATTTTCCATTCTCTCTCTGAATTCATTAAACTCTTCAGCGCTATTTCTGGCCTCATCATCATACTTCTTCTTCATTTCCTCCAGTTTTCTGTTATAGATGTTCTCTAACTCTTTCCGCCCCTTCTCCTCTTCTTCTCTTCTGATTCTGTCCTCTTCATTTCTTTTCTTTTCATCATTTTCTCTTTCCTGTTCGTATTCTTCTTGCAGTTTGCTAAGTCTTGTTTGTTCCTCCTGTTTTCTCTGTTCATTTTCTTGATTTCTTTTCTCCCACCATTCTCTTTGTTTTTTCTCCCAGTTCTCTCGTTCTTTTCTCGTCTCTTCTCTGCTCTCCTTTAGCTTTCTGTCAATGGTTTCCTTTGATTCTGACTCTGATCTTATATTTTGCTCTAAAGCTTCAACCTTTCGTTCCCACTCCTGTCGTTTAATTTCTTCCTGTTGTTTTCTCTTCCTGTCGTCTTCTTCTCTTTTTTCCTGTTCTTTCTTTCTCTCCTCTCGTTCCTTCTTTATTTTCTCCTCCTTTTCTTTAAGTTCTTTTTCTCTCAGTTTTCTCTCCTGTTCAGTTTCTGCTCTCTGTTCTTCCATTCTTCTTTTCACCTCTTCCATTTCTTCCTCATGTTTTCTTTGAAGCTCCTCCCTCTCTCTCTTCATCTCTTCTTCCTTCTCCTTCAGGATTCTCTCCATTTCTTTCTTTATAGCTGCCTCGGCCTCTTGCAGCATCTCATTGGTGTAGCAGCTGCCTCCATTTTCCTTCACCAAGGTGTCAATCTTGGTTATCAGCTCACTGACTTGTGTGTGGTTTTCTTCATCATAGTTATTAAACACATGGTATCTTCCTCCACATTCAGAGATCAGCTTCTTAAAGGAATCATCACATTTTTTAGCAATATATTCTTCAATGGTCTGCTTTTCATACTTTAGTGTATCTCCTCGTGTGAAAAGAATGATGGTGAACCTTTCAGCATTCTTCCCAAAGACTTCTTTGATGAGTTTTAATGTCTCCTTCTCCTCTGGTGTTAATCTGCCGATCTGTAACACCAACAGGAAGACATGTGGTCCTGGAGCCAGAAGACTGATGCATTTCACCATCTCATCATTAACCTCTTCTTGGGACAAACTATTGTCAAACAGACCAGGAGTGTCGACCACAACGATCGGACGACCGTCCACTTTACTCTGTGCTTTCTGACAACGTTTGGTGACTGAAGTTTGACTTGACTCTGCCTCAAACTCCGTTCTTCCTATAATGGTGTTTCCTGAAGAGCTCTTTCCACTTCCAATCTTCCCTATCAGCACAATCCTGAGAGTCTCTGGGCTCTGCTCCTCATCATCACCTGTGAAATCAGAAGACCTGGAATTACTTTAAATATTCTCAGCAGCCACAGTGAAGGTTCAAGACTGTGATGTACAACATGGTTCAGAACACAGAAAAACATTTCAATACAAAGTACTTACAGGTGATCTTGTTCTTCCTCATCAGCCTCTCAAGTTTTATGACCTTTTCCATTTGTGCACGTGCAAATGTTACAGTTGTATAGCTGTATGGTTTATTTTCAGATTGTCTCATCTTTTCCACCATGTCCAGCAGCTCTAGGATCTGCTGCTTGTCCTTGATGTTGAGAACAACATATCTTCCTCCACAGCTCTGACGGAGCTCCTGGATGTCCTTGTTTTCCTTTACAAAGTTAACAACAGCTGGAGCTGCAGGATCTGACTCCACAGTGAACAGAATCATGGTGAAGTCATCGACTCGAGAGCTGAATGTGTTCTGGATGGTCTCTAACTCTCCCTTGTCTTCATCAGTGAGGGGACCCACAGGTAGGACCAGGATGAAGACATGGACGCCCTCAGGATCACAGAGGGAGATACACCTGAGTGATTCCTCCATCACTGCCTCCTGAGGTTTTTCATACAAGGCAGGCAGCTCCACCAGGGAAACCCGACATCCACACACCTCTCCCTGATGTTTAACACACTCTGATGTGTTGGAGACTGAATAAAACTCTGTCTGAGCAAAAATGGCCTTGGCTGCTGAAGTCTTCCCTGCTCCTCTCCTCCCACACAGAACCAGGTTTAAAGCTGGTTTGATTTGCTCAGACTTTGGTCTGATGGTCTCTTCAGTGAAGGTGAGGAAGGTTCCTTTGTTTTCATGCACAATGTTCTCTATGTTCTCCATTAACAGTCTGCGGTCATTTTCCAACATCCTGTAGTGCCTTCCTCCACAGTCTTTAAGCAGCTGACTGACAGAGCCACTTATTCCATCATGTGTGCTGATGACCATTGAGTGTTTAAAAGCATTTTGACCAAACAAACTCAGGATGAACTTCAGTGTTTGTCTGTTCTCCTCAGTGAAATCAGAAGGCTTCACTAACAGCAGCAGAACATTTGGTCCAGGAGGACAAACATCCACACAGCTCTTCACCTCTCTTCTCAGTTTCTCCTCAGTCAAACTAAACATGCTTGAAGTTTTCACCACTTTTAGAGGTGTTCCTTTCCAGTCTCCACAGATGACCTCAGATTGCACATTTTGGTTTATTTGATAAAATTTAAACTTTTTGCTCCCGATGATGAGGTTGCACAGTGTTCTCTTTTTGTCTTCACTTCCAAACATCACAATCCTGAGTTCAGATGCTATGAAATAACAAAAATAAAAACATTTGGTTTAAGATTCCAATGAGCACTTCTCATCACTCCTCAATTCATCATATTTACTATGATTCATCATTAATTTAACAAAGTGCAGGGTGTAGAAGAAATATTGTGAGGCATGTTTAGGGGTTACTAAGTTTCGGAGATTGGTGACTTAACACAGCACGGTTTATTGAGCCCGGCTGAGGAAATACAGTGCCAGCATACAACACGTGAACAAATCTGAAGGAGAACATCTCTTGGTCCCTTTTACGTTTCTGTCTTCCCCTTCGTTCCTGTATATTTTCCTCTTAGGTCATCTTTAGCTGGCCTTAACCTAGAACAATAAATCTCTATCTATCTGATGTTTAGAGCCAGTGAGTTCTGGTAAACATTCTTGAAAGACTCAACCTTGTAAGATTCCCCAACACGTTCTCATCTCAATGCTTCATATCTGACACTTTCATCCGGAGTGACAAAGCGTAAGGATTTTACGCTAAAGTTACCCTTTCGCGTCCGTATGAAACGCTCCCGTTTTCTACGCAACACAAGGGAGGCTAACCCTACAGCTGCGCACATCGGCCGTGCTAACAGGTAGGGTTAGCCGGTCGACATGCATACATTCAGTGACTTGGGTTTAGGCACTAACATTTCGGATGGTTGTGGTTAGGGTAGGAGCTTCGGGGGGGGCTGTCAACACCTTTATCACGAACGTAGCGTTCGGTCTGAACCGGACACCCCGGAGCGTCTCCATAAGACGCTAAAGGGTACCTTTCGTGTAAAATACCTACGCTTTGTCACTCTTTATCAAATTGTCGGTATATGACGCCCTGAGATGAGAACGGGCTGGATTCCCAGAGAACACTGACAACTGCTAGCCTGACACCTGATCTACTGTCTCTACCTTATTAGTCTAACTGTTCTCTCCCTAACAAGGACAAGTGAGAAATAACTAGAGCTTGAAGGTCAGTGAACACTTGTGGGGTCAGCTAATGACTCTAGCCTAGACCTGTCTCACCTTTCCCTGTTACATTAATTAAACCCCCTAAAGCTGATGATACATGGAGCAACTTTTAGAGCAATGGTGCTGGGCAATGTCCCCATCAATGGTAATGATTACTACCATAATCCCCTTCCCCCACCACCGCCACTAACCATTCGCCCTTCCGCTATCCATTCAAAACATAGTCGGACTTGCTACCAGCAACATTGCACAGCAACACAGCTCCAAAAGTTGCCCCGTGTTTCATCAGCTTAAGAAATATCTCTATCACAGGGAAACTCAGAATATCAATCAGTACTATATAGGCTGAGTTCTCACCCAGGTCCTTTGCTAAAACATTTCTTTAATAAAGAGGGATTCAGACATAAAGGCTCGTGCAGACAACACGACTTTCAGCGTCCGCTGATCTCTGTGCCGTTCACACTATACAACTTGCCATCTGTGACGGGAGTCTTGAAGTCATTGTGGCATTCATACTACGTGACAAATCGGTGACGGGGTCACACACGACATGAGATGACAGTGACTCTTTCACCCAACGCTGCTCTCCAAACCACGTTTTGTCAACAAAACACACATGAAATGGGAAATGAGCGATCCTGCACGCACAACAGCTGTTGTTTGTTACTGTTTTTTACAATCACTTTGTTACTATTTTCAGAACCTTGATGTCAAGTTTCACAACTCTAGACACAAAACTCAAAATGGTTATCACTTGTAACACAGGCTGTCTAATGTTCAAAACATTGCATTGTGCATTTACATCTTTAAAGAAATCTTGCACATGCACAATCATTGGTTCAAAAAACAAC
Source organism: Lepomis macrochirus (assembly GCA_024633595.2). Lineage (NCBI taxonomy): Eukaryota > Metazoa > Chordata > Actinopteri > Centrarchiformes > Centrarchidae > Lepomis > Lepomis macrochirus. The sequence continues at coordinate 33,331,112 of JALXJV020000005.1, forward strand.
TTTACTGTGTAATACCATTGAAACATAACTATAGATCACCCACACACAAGCAACCGATAGTTTCACTGTGTCATTGTTCATACAATTGTTAAATATTGTAGAACAAAACAAGTGATACAGGTTTCATTATGGTTCTACATGTACAGTTAATATATCTCTGTAAAGTAGAGTACTGCAAGTACTGCAGTAGTAGAGAGAATACTACAGACACTGGAATCATTGAACAAAGTTTGTAATATATTGATGCAAAACACAACAGTACAATCACAACATAGGTTTACTTGAATCAAAACAAAAATAATTAGCTATGAAATAGAAAAGAAAATACAGTACTGTAAAGCATCAAATACAGTGTTCCTCAACTTGCTTGCTTGTACTGTAACACAATGGCTGTTTTCATTAGCCAAACATCTTGGAAAAACCTTCGGGCATGGCTGAATCCAGGCCTGACACTGGTCTGCTGTGATGTCACTGCAGGTGTCATCCATGGCCTGCAGAAGGCAAGGCAAGTTTACTTCTATAGCACATTTCAACAACAAGGTAATTCAAAGTGCTTTCATGTAAAACATAAAAGCAACAAGGATATATAAAAAGTTTAAAACAACATAAAATATCTAAGTTACAATTAGGGTTAAAAGAGTTAAATAGAAAAAAAGTCTGTACTCGGGTCCACAGCAATCTTTGGGTCCACTGAAACTCCAAAAACCCTCGGACACTACAGAGAAACCAGGACTTGTCTGTCAGCAGGCCACTTTGATCCAGTTATACTCTGGACCCACCTGTACGTTTACAGGTGGACAGAGGTTCCTGCAAATCACTCGGGCTCAAGATTTAAGACCACTTCATTCACTCAGTTCAATCTCACGCCCACAATCTTTCAACTCAAATACCTACTTATTTCTCACTGTTCAATTTTACAGGGAACATTACAGTAAGAAGACACTTCAGTAACTTCAGAGTCTAGACCTGCTCTTTATGAAAAGCACTGTGAGATAACTGTTGTTGTGATTTGGCGCCATATAAATAAAACTGAATTGAACTTGGTCACATCACCTATTCTGTGATACACATTGGTATGCTGTCATTTGACAATTGAGAGTAGCGTAATGTTTAGTGCACGCTGATAACTTACCGGTTCTCATTGTGGAAAGTTCTGATTATTGACATTATTGGCATTGTCATGCCAGGATTTGTGACATGGTCTACAACTATTGCCCGAATTTCATTGGACAGTCCATTGTTGCTGCCGCTGTCTTGGTCCATGGCCTTGTCCTCCACTACGTTCCCCCACACCTCTCGAACGAGGCCCACAACCACCTCTCAGAAGGGTGCCTGTCACCTGCCATTCCTTTGACCAACAGGTCTTCCTCGTCTTCCTCCCACCACTGCTTGACCTCCATTGTGACCTGGATCACCTGCTGGCTCCATGTTACGTATCACTATGCTCTTGCAATTGGATCCCAATCAACTCTTTATATACTCATTCCACAATGTGCACTCAATCATCAGTAACGAGTTGGCAGAATTGGACAAGCAATTACAAGGGCCTGCATCTATACAGTGCAGTACTGTGAATACCAGCCTGTTCTCATGCTTTTGCGTCACATATACACGCTTTGGAAAAGCCGTGTCTATAGTACGCAAAACGGCGATTTTGCGTGTATAGTTGACGCCCCCAGGTACATGTGCATGAGACGCATCCCAGCAGCGTATGTATGTGGCGCTCGGTGACAGGATGCACGAGTAGTGCTTCCGATCAGCTAACTAGCTAGGTAGGAGTTGACAGCCTGCATGTCGACCGGCTAACTCTACCTGCTAGCACATCGGCCGTGAGGCACAGCTCCTTTGTGCTGCAACGCTATTGCAAACTGTAGCGTATCATATACATGCATGATATTGTAGTCTAATTGGTTTGTGCTCCACTCTAATTGGCGACAATGAATCCCATTATCTTGAAACTTTCATGATTTACTGTAAACATGGAAGATTGTTTGTTTCCATACAACTGTGCATAAAGAGTAATGCAACAGTTACTTATCATTTTGAGCAGTTGTATCAATAGTTCGATAGTTAGATCATTGTAAGGAAATTAATAGACACTCATTTGAAATGTAGCGTGTGAATTGCCTTCTGAAATAGTAGTACTTTGATGTTAAGTTGTGTCATATTGAACAGGTGAATTTTGTTGAATGAACAAATGATCTAAGTTTTATGTGTATTGTATCCAAGCAATTGAGAAAAGGGTGAGAGTTTTGAAAAATGTGCATTTTGATCATTGGTTGTGAGTTTTGTGTCTAGAGTTGTGAAAAAATGACATCAAGGTTCTGGAAAATAGTAACAAAGTGATTGTAAAAAACTGTATTATAAAGATAGAAATTATAAAGACAAAGAATATGGGTGAAAAGAATGGATTAGCACACGCAGATAACAGGTCGTCTGAGCTACAGAGAGTGTTTTGTAGTGAACAGTAGCTGCCTGCTCTCATTGGCTGGACGTAGATGTCGAGTCGGCTGACTCTTCCAGATATTTGGCATGCTAGATATCTGGCAGATGTCGGTGATGTGGCAGTCGTGTGTCGGAAAGCCGTTTCGATGCAGCCTTTAGTAGTTTGCACATAATGACAGACGACCCCCAATCAACCGCTGATTTACTCCCGATCACAACCTGACAGACGCCGAGTGGTAAATGAGGCTAAAAACTGTGTAGTGTGAACTAGACTTAACGGGCAATTGGTTCTCATTGTGTAAAAATCCATGTGCCCTCCATAATTAAGTATATGAACCATAATTTTCAATGGTACAATTATATACATTAGCATGTCTATAAGTTTGTAACAGTTTGCTCATTATGGATCCTTTTCAGTCAGCAATATTAGTGATTCACCAAAATTAACATTTGATTTGTATATGTAGAGCAAGATTTTGTAGATTTTACCAAATCCTGACTGATAACTAGAGCCCGACTGATATATCGGCCGGCCCGATATTATTGGCCGATATGACCTAATTGCATTTAATCGGCTTTGGCCGTTTATAACAGCAGATATATAACTATTAAAAAAGAAACCTAGAGTCAGATCCTTC